>JAGTJN010000004.1:1800000-2047390 GCA_020747045.1 Phaeosphaeria sp. MPI-PUGE-AT-0046c
ACCGCTGGTAAGAATTGCTTTGAATGAGCATCTTGGAGACGCTTAGTAGCTGGTACGAGCACGGCAGGAACATCTCCATCGTTAAATGTGGGCGACTCCAGATGGTATTGTTGGCGAATAGCTACCCGTAGCGTCCTGAGTTCAGGCGCCGTGATTGCAACCGCGCGCATGAGATTGAGTTGGTTTTGCCAATCGAGGTTCGTAGAAGTCGTTCGCGCATGGAGTTTGAGGAAGATTGTAATGTGGCGAAGTCGAGACAGGATAGCATCGCTGATCACGTTGGACTTGGGTTGTGCATCGAAAAGCGGCCATTCCAAAGTGTGTAGCGTTGGGTCAATGACGGCTTCCAGGTTCTCCACGCACTCTTCGTGGTATTCTTGACAGATGCGGGGATGTATGAAGAACACATGCGGTAAGGGACATCTTTGCAACCGGACGGGAACAGGCTCGACTATTTGTACACCCCCAAGGGCGCCTCTGAGCGTGACTACGTCGTCGCGGTCCCAGTCAAAGTCCAGTTTGTGAGTGAGGTAGCTGTATATTCGATTCCTGATCTCACGAGGTAATGTGAGGAGTGTAGGTCGTGGCGCATCCATTCTATAGCCCGTCGATGTATCAGGGTCCAATATAAGTGGCGTATATTTTATAGGTTTGCAGGTTGAAGATGGTATCGAGGTCGTCCGTGCTGCACCCGCGGTTGCCTGAGGAATCTCCGCAACTTTCGTCCGGCAAGCATCAGACAGCCAACAGCTGGTGCAACACAGAACCGAGAAAGATTCTCGAATGGTCTCCTGGCCCAAGAACCTTTATGGCTATGGCACTACCAGCCTCCACAAGCGGGGCACCCAGTCATGCAATAATTGGTACCCTCACACACCTGAATGCAACACTACTACCAAGATATCCACTCTTGTTTTAAGTACCAAGACTTTCGTAATAGAATATCCGTCTAGTCTTTTACGCTTCCGCAATGAGGTTTTATCTTCGAGCTTTGCCGATCTCAAATTCTTCCTGCACTCGACAAGCGATTCCTTCCACATCCGGACGGCAGTACACAATTCCTATTATCACATATACCTATCGCAGGGGTTTAGTTACAATAAAAAGTGTCAGAAATTCCTATGCTCTTATAGATGATGGATTAATATCAAGTAGCTTTACATTACTTCAAAAGTGTTGGCGTTGGCCAGCCACACTCGAACATGGTGAAATCAGACAACTCTCGTACATTACTCGAAGCACTCTTGTATACTCCATGACCGGCCAACACCCATCCGACCAACAAAAACCGTCATGATGCCGATACCACTTCCCAGATCTCGAAAGCTCTCGCTACCACTTTCATCAAGTGCCCCAGTCCTCATCATGAATCCACTCCTTTAACCCCAGCAAATCATCCAGATACCTCCTCGCCATCTTCGGCACACTCACTACTTCATCCATCATCGATGTCACCTCCTATTCCCCCATTCACTCTTCACTGCGCTTATACAAACACGTCCAATCCTCGTAAGCCAAGGATCCACCGCCCGCCCCTGCCCAGCTCTCAGAACGCCGTCCTCTGCCCCTCCACATGGCTACATCCAACCCTTCACAGTTCCGTTTGGGCTATGTGGAGCCTTTGTCACGTTGCCCAGGTGTACCTTCGAGACAACACGCTACGACACGGGCATTATTCAAGCCGAATGAATAGGACTCAGTCACCCGCACAAGCCTCAAACGACGCGTTGTGAACATGTAACAAAATTACATTTTGCAAAGCTATGTGACAGCTCTAAGGTATCTCAAAATCATGTGTGCGCGCCTGAAAAAAAAACCAAAATCATCATCTGCGCAAGCCCCCGCTAGCGACCACCAATCTGGCCCTTGGGGATAGGCTGCACCCAGATAAACATGAGGTTCATGACAATCATCATTATGCCGATGATCCAGAATACCTTGGCGTAGTCGGTGTGGTTGTATCGGAAGATGATGGCGTAGATGACGCCGCCAAAGTTTCCGGTTGCGCCGATGATGCCGGACAAGATGCCTGGTACAGAAGTTAATAAACGTGCGGAGAGTAGAGAGCGCCGGAAGACGTACCATTAGCGTGAGGATGGACATGCGGTACGAGCGCAAAGTTGGCGCCATTGCCTGCCTCGAGGAAGATAGCCATGAGCGCGACAAGGCCAATCATTGTGTCCTGGTCGTGCGAGTTGACCTTGCCGATGACGATGCACATCAGCCCAGCGATGACGCCGACGAAGTTGATCCAGAGCTTCTTGGCCCACAGGCTGCCGTTCGTTGCGCCGTAGATCTTGTCGGCGATGAAGCCGCCGAGCGGGCGCGTAACAACGTTGAGGAGACCAAACATGGCTGCCCAGCGACCGGACTGTGTTTGGCCGAGGTAGGGGAAGTTTTTGAGGTAGTATGCACCCAGAATGGAGTTGATGGCGAGCTCGGCACCGAAAGAGTTGAAGTAGCAGAAGGCAAGCATGGCCGTCTGGGGGGATAGGATGACTTTCATTGCTTCTTTGAAGGTAGGCTTCTGGACGACTTCGTGCTGGTAGCCGTCTATGACCTGGACCTCGCCGGTGGCAGACTCAACATCGCCAGTCTGGGGAGTGACGTGCTTCTTCTCGTCACCAGAGGAGATGGAGCCGGTAGTGGTAGGCTTGTCATCGAGAACGCCGGTGGTGGCTACGACGGACTGGTTGTGGTGATGGGAGACGGGCGCAGCTTGGATAACAGCACCCCGGTCGGCCCATTTGCCAGTAGGAGTGTCGTCAGTGAGGAGCAGGAGACCTAGTGCAACGGCGGTGATCAGGATGAAGGGAACGATGAAAGATACCCTCCATGCCACGTGGGAACTCAAGCCTTGCTGAGACCTGAGAGCGTCGTAGATGGCGGGCATGGCGAAGCTGGGAGCGATTAGCGAATTTAACGAGAACGGTACGGCAACCACATACTAAGTGATACCACCACCCGAGTTTCCCCAGCCTCCGACTAGAGCGTTGGCAGTGCCGACAACGTTTTTGTCGAAGAAACCGGTGGTCCAGACCTGGCACGGCACAAATGTTCCACCAAGGATGCCGACGAAGAATCGAATGAAGTACAATCCCATGGCGTTCTTGGCAGTACCAGCAAGCGCAGTCGGGATAGCACCGATGAAGAGCAGACTCGCAAAGGTGAGACGGGGACCAATGTGGTCGCACATGGGGCCAGCAAAGGCACGGACAAGCAGTGTCGCGGTCAAAGCGATGATGTTGGAGTTGGCAATCTGATTCTGCGACAGATGCATATCCGCTTTGATACTCTTGCTTAGCTGCCCGAAGGTTAGTAGACGTCACGTGATGCAATGCGAGTATGATGTAGTCTTACCAGAGGCGGGAACGCATACCTGGGGAACTGTAAGCAAATGTGGGGTCATATCGATCAAAGAGCCGACTTACCATGACCAGAACGCGATGAAGAAGCCCATCCACGAGAAGAAGAATACACGTCCATACTGATTGACGGGATTGAGCACGGGAATAGACCTGGCCTTTTTGTTGTATGGGTTGAGTTCAGGCGCAGCCCATAACTTGTTCACTGCGAAGCCCATGTTGGAGATCCGGGGAATTGTGCTGCAGCTTCTGCAAAGTCGACAAGGGTGTCTGGCAGACCTCAACGAGCTTGATGGGAGAGAGGTGGTGTAGCTGGCTGCTTGCAGATAAGCAGACCAGATACGAAGCGTAGATGTTATATACAGTGCCTCAAAAGGGCGTAATGTGCACTTCCGCGGTCGAGCACAGTGACGCACGGTTAAGCTGGCGCAGGGATATGGCGCAAATCATGCCCCAAGCCAGGTGAGATAGTTGTTCTCCGGGTGTAAATGCGGTAAATTTGGCGTTTTCGTTATCTGCGATGGCGGCCCAGCACAGGCACGCCCAGGATGGCGGAGAAGGACATGGACCGACACGCCCGCAGTCTGTCTCCGATCAGCAACGTGGCGCTGGCCTGGGTGTAAAGGGCCGTTGCAGCGAATGGGATGACATCTTTTGGTAGGACAGATGCCAAAAATGCGGGTGAAAGTTATTGCGGGCCTTTGGGTTCGTCCAGCTGGAGACGGACGTGGGATGGTGTGGGGCGGGAGAGGCGCTTCTTATCTCTTGGCGTATCAGGCGAGGCTAGGGGCTCCATAAGTAGCACTCAACAGGGACTGCTTATCATGAGTGCTCGAGATAATATCGATGGCAGCTTTTCCGCGGTGGCTTTTACACAATTGCTTTGTCGCCTCACTGGCTGTGCCTGAATATCGTGTTCCTGGTGCTCAAGCAGTGTGGCACTGACCAGACCACCTGCCTCCGCCGAGACTGGTAGAACTGGAATTCATTTTCTGGTCGATTGTAGATCAGGCTGGTTTGCTTTTGTGGTCTGGCTTGTAGTCTGATCGTCGTGCAGCCGCTATGAAGTGAACCTGCCATGGGCGACAGTTCGAGGTTGACCGATAAGCGCGACGCTGTAGATTCAGACCAAGACCACGATATCCGTAGCGCGAAGTCCATGGCGCTACAAAGCGATCAGATGCCGACTCGACAATCGCTGTTCCCGCCGATGATCAATTGCCTGGAGTGAGGATGGTAACCTTGTGCGCCCAGTGTCGGCCAATCAGGTCAAGCGAAAGTGCCTTATCTCGCATGACGGTGAGCTCCTTGCAGGCACTCAGTGTCGTGGAGATCTTGCTGTTTCAGATGAACATATTCGATCCAGCAAAGTATCAGCTCTTGTCGATTGCTCGTCGAACATCATGGTTCAATATTGAAGCGTCGCGTTATCAGTTTCGTCCAGTGTTGGCGCTGTCGAGACGTGGCTGACGATTTCGACAGCCTCTCACTTATCAGATACAACAGCTCCGCGGCGACTCGATTTCGTGCCCAAGATTTGGCATTGTCGCTCAACAGCTGTGGAGCTTCGACATGTGAGCCCGACTGCGGAGCGATGCCGGTAGTGTCTGCCGGAGAAGTATGTATCACCGAAGTTGGTGTCGTGGAGACAGCACAAGATTGCTTTCTCCGGCTGTCAAGGGCGTTCTTGTACACATGTGCAGCAATCTTGCCAGAAGCAAAAGGCCTGGACTCCACCAGACCTCATACTCATGGAGCGCAGCCCTGATGGCTCATTGATACTGGCGTATATTTCCGAACCCCTCGATGCAGCTTCGATGCCGAGAAGCAGGAGCAGGCCGTTTCAATATCCGCATTCCCGAGCGTCTCTCATTGTTGTTCCGACGTCGGATGGTTGCATTTCGGAGATACTCAAAACACTGTGGAGTGTCGACAATCTCCAGCTTTCCCAGCAATCTCCATCAATCCACTTCCACTTCACCTGCAGAGGTCGCCAGGTCCACAGTCCCAGATTCTCTGCACCTATTCGGGCACGTAACCATCCAAAGTCATGACTCCAAGCCACACATCAGATGGCTCTCTCTCGGTAGGCACATCGGTGGCTACAACATAGTCTTCCTGATTTGTCCTCAGTCGCTCTTCTCATCTCATCTACCTTGCAAGGCCTTTTGGGCAACTATTTCCTTCTCTTGCGTATAGTCCTTTCATTCTCCAGATCTTCGTATTTGTCTTCATCCCCTGCTTGTGACGTAACGTTATACCAAATCTCCTCACGGTCGTCATTGCTCTGCCGTACCTCAACGGTTGATACTTCATTCCTCCTTGCGCATTGTCGATATGCCGCCGGATGTTCTTTCTGTTCTGTAATTTACTCGACACCGTCTGCAAGAGACTTGCTTGCAATGAGGTTTGCTCGAGTTGTCGTGATTTTCCTTGGCAGGGTCCAGCGTGGAGCTCCATCTCCGCGGCACTGGGATTCGATCACCGCAGGGCGCAGTAGAACAGCACAACAAGCCTGGTCAACATGGAAGTTACCAAACACGGTCGACGAATCTATTACATGAAAAGTAAGCCTCGGCAGAGATCGCTTCTTGCTTTTGAGTACTGGGGCTTGCATAAAAAATGTCGTGGATTGAGGCGTGCCTTGACTCGACTAGCAGAGGTACATCACATCAAGTCACGCATGTCAGTTGAAGAGATGCTGCACCTCATGTCAAGTTTCATTTGTTTTCAGTTGCTCAGGATCGTTCACCTCACATCCTCTCATGACACCCAGACGTGTTCGTGTTCAACATCACTCCGACCTGCCATCGCCTCCTTCGCGCGGAGACCGTATCCAAACGCAAAAAACATCAAGGAATGCAGTGGCGGCAACACCAGTTGTAGTAGCAATAGTAATAGTAGGACACGTAAGGAAAGGTACATGGGGTTTACAAAAAAGCCTGCCTACCCATTTTGCTGAGGGCACGGATAATACCGTACGAATAGAAGGAGAATGTGGGTTGAAATTGGAGGCGGTAGCTTCGACGGGCGCAACGTGTCGTTGACCGGGATTTGCCGTGCCGAGAAAAGTGGTCTCGAGGGTAGAGAAAGGTTGAATGTGAGCCGTTGCGGCGACATGTGTGAGAGTATCTAAAAGTCCGGGAACAAGTGCCCGTGACTATTGGGACACGTCAGAATGTGATCTACAGTGTAAGGTGGACTCTTCACGCACGGGTCATCACCGGCTTGACCATATGCTTCCGTCTCCTCCGGATACTTATCGAACTGGCTAGCGTCACCGACGCCAGCCCTGACAGGCGGCACGTATGGTGCGTCAATGTCCTTCTTCTGCAGTCGGTCCCAGGTGACTTCTGCGAACCACGGGTGGTTCATGACGTCTTTGCTGCCGCCGTGGAGGTTGCCCAGTCGCTTGGTCAGGTCCGGGGTGATGAGCTTCTGGAGGAGATCGTGGGCGTCGGGGTGGATGTATGGCGGGTACTTGACCCGCGATTTGAGGATGTTCTCGTAGATCTTCATGGGCGAGCCGCCATCCCAGAAGGGGGTGAAGCCGCAGAGCATTTCGAAGATGAGGATGCCAAGTGACCACCTGTGCTGTGTTAGTGTGTGTGCATCGGAAGCGGCTGGGAGATTTGCTTACCAGTCTACAGACTTGTTGTAGCCCTTGGATGCAACCACCTCGGGCGCCAGGTAGTCGGGCGTTCCGCAGAGCGTCCATGTGATGTCGGGCACTTCCTTTGCGAAACCGAAATCGGTGATTTTGAGGTGGCCGTGGCGGTCGAGCAGCAGATTCTCGGGCTTGAGGTCGCGGTAGATGATGTTGTGCGAGTGCAGGTAGTCGAGGGCGAGGGTGACTTCGGCGGCATAGAACTTGGCGACGGGGTTGGGGAAGCGCTGGGACTTGCGCAGCAGACTGAAGAGCTCGCCGCCCTCGACAAAGTCCATGACCATGTAGAGGTTCTTGGAGTCCTGGAAGGTGCCCCACAGGGTGATGAGGAAGGGGTGCTTGACCTGCTGCAGCATGCGGCGCTCGTCGTTTGTGTGCTCGACCTGCTTCATCTTGACGACCTGGGCCTTTTTGAGCACCTTGACGGCATAGAAGCGCTGGTTGTGCTTGGACTGCACGAGGTGGACGCGGCCGAAGCTGCCGGTGCCGAGGGTGCGCTGGATCTGGAAGTCGGTGAGCGAGTATTTGCCCTTGGTGACGCGGGTCTGGTTGAGCGGCTGCGTCTGGAACTGGACGGCGCCATTTTTGGAGGCGGGGTTGGCGGCGGCGGGGCTGGCGGTGGTGGTGGTGGTGTTGTTGTTGTTGTTGGGGTGTATGAGGTTCTGTATGCTGGGGACGTTGTGCGAGGGCGCCTGTTGCTGCTGCTGCTGCTGCGGTTGTGGGGGCTGCTGCGGTGAGAGCTGGGGCGGCGACTGCGCAAAGCCCGTGGGATGCATCGAGTCGGCGGGCTTGGGGGGCGGCGGCTGCTGCGACTGCGACGGCGGCTGCTGCTGCTGCACCGGCGCGGCGGCGGGGGGCTGGCTCTGGTGGGCGCCCTTGGTGCTCTCGTTGGTGCGCGTCTTGTGCAGATGGAAGGAGCCCGAGGTGCGCTTCGACGTCGTGGGCGTGAGCGGCGACGACGAGTCGACGGGCGAGGACGGGCTGTTCAGGTCGTTGGAGCCCTGCGAGTCCTTCGTCCGCTTCTTCTTGAGGAAGCCGAGGCTAGGCATGGGAGCGGCGGCAGAGGAATGCTCGCGATGCTGCCCTGGCGGTGCGGATGGCGCTGGCTCTGGCGCTGGCTGGTTCCTGTGCCGCGGTGGGCGATGCCCGTCTGCAGCAGCAACTCGCGCGAGGAATGCGCAACGGCCTCAATCGACGGCTCGGTGGGTGCGGCGGCTGCAATTGGGGGCCGCGCGGGAGATGCGCAGGGCATAGGCAGCGCGAGGGCGTGGAGTCGTGGTGCAGTGTACGGACACGGGTCCCTGTGGAGCGAGGGCGACGAGGAGGGGTCGGATTTGAGGCTGGGACCTGCAATGCGCCGTCACATCTGCAACCGCCTCAAAGAGAGACAAGCACGAGCGCCGCGATCCGCATTGGGCCTCCAAAAACAATGCGCTGCGCATTACACCATTCGCTCGTGCAAAATAAATATACATATATATATACAGCCAACGCCCGCTCGCTATGCTGCTATGCTACATGATCGTCCCTCACCACCGCCCACCCGCGCATCTCTCTCGGTTGCGTCATGGCGCCCTGACTGATCCCAGCTCACCATGGCATGGCTACCGAGTACTGGGGCGGCATGCTCCATATATACACATAGCCGGCTGCCTCTGCATGCGGACCGTTCTCGACCTCGCCCACCCCACCAACCACCAACCACCAACCACATCCATCTCCAAGCCTGTCGATCACCATATCATCCTACTTGCATCCAACCCTACACATCCGCTGCCGCAGCAAACAAGCCGTCGAGCACAACAGGCATGTACTCGAGATCGAGTCCACACACCTCCATCCGCGCTTGTCGAAAGTCCTCGTAAAGCCTGCTCCAAACCTCCTCCGCTTGCAGGTTCTTGGGCCGCAGCTTCACTCTGTCCGAGTACGGGATGTCGTACTCTGGCCCGGGGATCCCCGCATCTAACAGCCGCACAAATGTCGTAGACTCGTCAAATGCAGTGATGTTGAATTCATCCACCGGCTCGCGGAGCGACTGCGACTCGTAGTACACGTTGCCCATGGCTGGTGACCATTCCGCCATGAGTGAGTCTGGTGCCGGGAATGTTGACTGAAACAGCTCTTGATCTGATACTTCCTTCTCCGCGCGGACTTCCTTCAGCTTGGTGAAACTCTCCTGGGACGGGTGAACGAGCATCAACGATGTCGACAGCGTCTTCCTCTCCGCCGTCGCTGCGACGGCTGCCAGAGGCTCAGACTTGGAGAAGGCCAGGAGGGAGTCTAGCGCTGATGCATCTAGCAGTACGCCAGGGCCCTGCAGGTAGATGACCCTCTCAAAGTCGACGAGTGAGTATAGACTGGCCAGCGAGTACGAGGATGCGAGATTGACATCGGCTCCATCTACAATGGGCTCCATCGGTATCAGCGTCACCCCATACCGCCGCGCTGCTGTCCGTAGCAACCGCCAAGTCGTCGCTGTCTGTGGGTCCTTTTTCGTCTCTTCTGCCTCTGCCAGCCACAATCGCGGAAACATAAGTATCCTCCTTGCAGGACTCCTCATGCGGTGCAAGTCTGCCAACATCATCACGGCGCTGCACAGCTCAACGCGCTCCCTGACCACCTGAACGTAGCCTAGCCTACTCCAGTCCATAGTTTGGCCGACCATATACTGCTGGTATGTCTCGTCCAGCTCCGGGCGACTGCCCATGGGTCGCGCCCATTTTACGTCCAGCTTTGGCGGTTCAAGAGGTTTCTCGGGCAACAGTGGTTTTGGTAGGCGTGGTTTTATCGCGGCTTGCAGGTTGTGCACGTAGCGCTGCTGCAGGACATATCCAGAAAGGAAGAGCGCGAATGTGAATGAAAAGACTAGGCATGTAAGGGAGGGCAAACCCAACAGTCTCGTTTCTAAGACGTACCAATGAGAGCAGAAAGGATAACAGAGACTTGGCTCGAGGACAGCAGTAATCTGCCCATGGTGAATTAAGTAGGCAAGTAAATGGGTATCAAATAGTTCCAAGTGTTAAGAATAGTAGATCGTAAAGCATGCAATCATGAGCTCGTGCAGTCGAGGTGTCTGTCGTGAGCTGTGTGACGTGCCATGTGGGCCAGAGATGCAGGGCCCGGTGTTTTTGGGGCGCGTTCACGGGGCAACAATCTTATCTCAAGTGATCGCGCCTCGAAATTATCGCGACACGCCATGCACCTATCGTCGACATTGCGCAAGCAAACCCAGGACCCTTCTCAAATCACTGTCGACTTCTAGGACATGCGATAATATACCTGCCACACACGCGACCATCATGACGTCCTCCAAGCCCCGCTACGACCGCGCCGACGCTGGTGCGCTGCTCGACGACAGAGGCTACTCCGGCGCCCTCATCCGCGGCCAGAACCCCGCCCTGCTCTTTGAAAAGGGTGTGCGCGAGCGCATCACCGAATCTTACTACTGGAAAGAGCAATGCTTTGGCCTCAACGCAGCAACACTATGCGACCGCGCAGCAGATCTCAAGTTCATTGGTGGCACCACAGGCATCACCGGCAAGCCTACGCCGTTCTTGTGTCTCGCGTTCAAGCTCCTTCAGCTCGTGCCCGAGAAAGCAATCATACTGGAGTATCTCAATTTCCGAGGCGATGAGGATGAGGAGGAGGAAGAAGAAGGCCAGAATGGGCATGCGATCAAAGAAGAAGATGGCGCAGACGAAGAGCGCAAAGAAACACCCAAAAAAGACCTCAATGCCGCCGGCGCGCTCGGCTCGTTCAAATACCTCCGCTGCCTCGCTGCATTCTATATCCGTCTCGCGTGGGAGCCGGTCGAGATCTACACCACCCTCGAGCCGCTCCTCACCGATTACCGCAAGATCAAACGTCGCCTCAAAGACGCCTTCAGCCTCACCCACGTTGACCAGTTCATCGATGATCTATTGACCAAAGACCGCATCTGCGCAACGAGTCTGTGGAAGCTGCCGAGCCGCGCCAACCTGGAGGATTTGGACATGTTGGAGCCGAGGGAGAGTCCGTTGGATGGAGAGGTGGATGAGTTGGATGATGTCGAGGACAGGGAGAAGGAGGGAAGCGTTAGGAGTGATGGGAGTGCGAGGAGTTATAGAAGTCGCAGTCGGAGCTACGATAGCAGGAGTAGGAGTTACGAGAGTCGAAGTCGCAGTCGAAGTCGAAGCAGGAGTCGGAGTTACGAAAGTGGAGAAAGGAGGCGCTCGCGAAGTCGAAGTGAGCGTGGAAGACAAGATTCAAGGAGCAGAACGACGAGCCGCAGCCCGCGCGGCGGAGATAGTGGAGATGAGAGGATGAAATGAAAGAAGCTGGAGGCTTGAAAGGCAGAATGGACGTATCTTGGATGGATATCAACTACGAGACTCACACACGGCGCCACTAACGCTTTACAACGCCAATCATCCCATCCCAACCGATTCTGCACCAGCGCCCATCGCTGCCACGCAGCAGTGTCCAGATGGTGCAAGGTATGATTCTTGTGGGCATCCACGAACGCACGTCATGAGAGCTCTGTTATCCGAGATATAGGCGATGCAGTCTTCTCACGTCACATCCGCCAAAGTGCCGTAGGACACGGAAACACAGGGAGCTGATACAGACAGGACATGATCTAGGCTTGACTATGTAGAACAAGGACGAATGGTATCGAAGCCGCAACCGTGTCGTGCACGGGGTGTATATGTCGGTGTCTTATTGATGTGTAGTGCACGTGACGTACCTTCTCTAACGTCCAGCGATGGCAGTAGCTTCAAGACCTAGCCACAGCCAATTCCACTTTGGAGAATCTCATTGCTGGAACCCTGGGGCCTGTCCATCTCCCAAGCTCTTGACATAACTCGGAGCGTGTATGGTGTATGCAAATGTCCTGCTCTGCTTTTCTTTCTCGTTCTCGAAGCAGTTCGCCGCCCTGCTGGGTGAGCATATATCGTTGACTATCTATTCGGAAATTGCAGAATTCTTCTTTTTGAATCGTATTGCTACGTAAACTGTGTTCTCTCTTGTTTCTCTTCCAATTCGTTTCGTGGCTTGGTTGTCAGCGGAATAGAAGTAATTGCATCTTAGCGACAGCTCAATACTGACGGACTTCCACCGGACGAATACCTCTACTTCTCTATCGTCTTGGACTCGAGATGCTTGTGGACCATATTCGCCCGGCCTAGACCCCACAACGGATGTGCTAGATCTCATGTACCTCAAAGTAGGGTGCCTAGAACACTGCATGGGTCATGATCCTGGTCTCATTCCATCTTGGTGATGTCCCAAAACAGGCGGTCGAAAATCTGTTTGACCTGATGCATTCTTCTTTTCTCAACTTGAGCAAGTCTTCAAGAAGCAATGCAAAGTGAACACACTAGAGATATACGTCATCTGAACAGAGCTCTCGATCGATATCGTCTACTTCATACGATTTAAGGATCTCAGTCTGTTTTCATCACTACTGATGTAGTTCTTGCTGGTCAAGGACACAATTGTCCCACTTCGCCACTGCACGAGTGGATGCTAAGATACCGGTAAGTACCCTCGGGCAGAAGGTATTGTTGCCGCGCTACTATACAACACATCAGACGATCAAGATTTCAAATTCGACAACCTCTCAGAACTACTCTGGCCCATCATCGTCCCAAGTGGCGGATGTCAGCAAACTGTTTTGTTTTTGACAGCACTTGTGAGTCGGTTTGGATTTATAGAATGGTTATGCTGCACATTTCCCTTCAGATTTGGGTCTGCCTCAGAAATCTATTTTTGGTACTAGGACCATGAAAACGGCAGCTTGCTTCCATGCAGCAGGCCACTCAAAGAGTCAACTTCAGCCAGCTTGGTGCCCTTCATGGCGTTCCCTTGACTCTATCGATAATGCACGCCACGACGTCTGGAACTTGCGCTTGACTTAAACGAGGCCTCCGTCAGGGGTAGAAAGCTTGGGCATTGGAGGAACAATAATTTCACCGGCCGCGTTGGCCCCCGCACAGAGGCGCACGTCAGGCACCGAACACCAGGAACAAGCTTTTCACCACGTGTGCCCGTTCAACGCAACCTTACATGGTGTTCTAGCGCTATCACCGAGGACATCGTTGACGCCATTACACACGCATTTTTGCGCCAATGACTTGGATTGCGATGATATCGGCGCCGGATTCATGCCAGCCTTGTCGCAGACCGCACCCAGAACACACGAGTCACCACTACAGGGATGCCAGATCAGCCTCCCGCCTTTCGCCAGTCCTAATATGCACATATGCCCGGGCTCAGTGTACACAAGATACCTCGGGAACGACGAAAATCACAGGCCTTATGAAGTTTTCTTAGCTTTTCGACCGAGTTCGTCAAACACATCGCCCCGAATTATCGCCAGCTTTCAGCTGAATGCATCTACTTGACCGCGGTTGACGTTCTGGAGCAACCAGACCAAATGCCATGTATCCAACCTTTGACTGGCGAATGATTCCTGCACTATTAACAACCAACATCTCGTACCTACTTGGCAAAGGTCAATAACAAGCTCAAGCTGGAAGTGCACGATGTTGCCTGCAGAATTCGCTACCCACCGATCGGGGTCGACGATGGCGCCTTCGAGGCATTGGGTTACGGGGTCGCCCCTGTAAGACTAGATGTTACCATTTTGTCGGCATTTCGACAAGCACGCTACTGAACTGTCTAGGTACTACTCGTCCTACGCCATCATCGATTGTTCAAGGCCCCCTTCGCCACCAGAATGCATTCCACACAATTACCTCCTACCCATGAAAGTGTAGAATTTGACGCTTGCCACGACGGAAGTAGAGGAGGCGATAGTCTTTTTACACCATTGCACCTACCTTTAGAACGCTCTTGAGCTAATTGCATCAATGCGTGATGCTGGCCGAACATCCTTGTTCATTCTCAAAAAGTGCTAGACTACACCACTGACACGGGCTGTACTTGCTCTGGCCGCAGCCTTATCGGTATAGACCTTACTCAGACGTTCTTCAGCTGGCTCGCTTACCTCTCGGTCACCACCGAAAGTGACCCCGTGGAGCACTGTAGCTTCATCGTGGCTGCTCTAGAACCATCGTGGAAATTGGATATAGTCTGGAGGTAATCGTAGAGCTATAATGGTCATCAGCTATTGTTCCCTCTGCTTTCTGTTCCTCTGACTGTACAGCCAAGCGCAATTGACCATGCGGTCCGTTGTACTTCTTTCGTTGCTCGGGGTCGTCGCAGCTCAGAGCAATGCGCTGAACGCCACTTCAACCCTGAGCAGTCTATCTCAGGCCTCAACAACCTCTACTATCGCTTCGCAAACCTCGATAGGACCAAGGACTGCACTCACTGTCGCGCAAGATGGATCCGGGCAATTTACCGCCATTGGCGCTGCTGTCTCTGCTGCACAAGCCAGCGCTATCCCTACGGTTACAGTTCTAGCTGGCACATACACCGAAGCTGTCACGGTTGGACAAGCCTCAGTCACCATCGTAGGAGCTACAGCTACTGCTGCTGCCGATTGGTCTCAAAATCTGGTCACCGTCACCAACCCATCTGCAGCGCTGAGCATCGGTTCCAGCAACGCAAAAGGCATCACTGTGCGCAATATCAACTTTGTCAATAGTGGAACCTCACAAGGGGCACAAGCTGTTGTACTTGCCTTGAGGGGTAGCAATACTGCTTTCTATGGTTGTTCCATCGTTTCACAGGGCATCATTGCCGTGTCGGTCTCCACAGGCACAGCATTCTTCGCGAATTGTTATATTGAAGGCTCGGACAAGATATTCTACAACTCTTTCACCTTGTATGTATACAAGTCCACCATCGTACCGACGTATTCGCAAGCCAGTATCGTCTATAACAAGGGGATATCTTCGGGCACGACCGTTACGGCAAATTCGACAATCGTGATCGATTCCTCCAGCATCCAAGCAAAGTCAGGCGTGACGTATAACGGAGTCTCTCTTGCAGCTCCCAATGGTGCTGGTGCCAATGCTATCTTCAGAAACACCGCCATGGACGGATTCATCGCACCAGCAGGCGTCCATTCCACCGCTGCCATGTATCAGACATTTTACGCAGAGTTCTTGTCCACAGGGCCAGGCTCTTATGCCAAAAATGCCGCAGCTCGCTCCAAGTACGATAGCCTCTTGACCGCCGACCAAGCCTCCCAGTTCACGATAGATAAAGTGTACGGCAACTCGATCTACTCTGGCTACAGCAGCACAAACCTTGGCTGGATTGATCAAGATGTCATTGCCTCGATGCAGGCATCATATGCTTCGCAGCTTGCCGATGCACCTCAAGTCCCTGCGTCATCCTCGCCCAGTCTCGCCAGTCTGTCTTCTTCGGCTACATCGTCATCGCCACCGATAAGCTCTGCCATTGACTCGGCAAGTATTCCTACCACTATTTCCACAAGCAGTTCTACCACCTGCTCAGGAACCACTTCTGTTAGTTGCTCAGCAAGCACTTCTGCCACCAGCTCAGCGGGGCCTTCCATCATTATCTCGGCAAGTGCTTTCAACAATAGCTCCACGACGATCTCTGCACTCAGCTCCACTATCAACTCTACCAGCACTTCTGTGAGCAGCAGTTCAGTGTCTGCTAGTGCCACATGCTCGGCCTCACCCTCTGCTACCATAGTAGTGGCCAAGGTTCCAGGACCATGCGAGTTCGGCACGATTACCTCAGCTGTCAACGCGATCCCGAATGATGGCAAGGACTACACAATCCGTGTTGGGGCTGGAACATATGTCGAACAATTCTCCATCACCCGCAAGGGCAAGGTGACCCTAATGGGCGCGACGAGCTTCACGAACGACTACACTCAAAATCAAGTTCGTGTGGAGTTCTCTAGTGGCAGACTCACCAACCTCGGCCAGAACGAACAGACACCTGTCATCTATGCAAAGAAGACGAGCGACAATTCCGGGCTCGCAGTGTACAACATCGACTTTGTCAACACATACCCTCAGACATCGAACACTGCCGCATTAGCCGCAGACTTTTATGGCGCAAACATTGCAGCTTATGGATGTTCTTTCATTGGTTTCCAAGACACCCTGCTCGCCAACAAGGGAACGCAAGTCTTCAGCAACTGCTATATAGAGGGTTCAGTCGACTTCATCTGGGGTTTCTCGACAGCATACTTCCACCAGTGCATGATTGTTAGCAACACGCCCGGGGCTTGCATCGCCGCACAGTCTCGCGCTGACGCAAACACAGTCGGAGGGTATGTCTTCGATTCTTGCATGGTTACATATAGCCCCTCTTATGGCAACTCATTCGGTTTGAGCTACCTTGGACGGCCTTACTCATCCTTTTCGATTGCGGTCTACATGAACTCGTACCTCGACAAGCACATCAATTCTGCTGGCTGGCAGGTGTGGTCCACTAGCAACCCGCAAACATCGGGAGTGCTATTTGGTGAATACAACAATGCTGGCCCAGGTTCATGGCAGTCCACGACCCAGCGTGTATCCTTTGCTACCAAACTCACAGAGACACAAGCGGCTAAGTATAATCTTGCCGCATGGATTGGTGATACTACTTGGCTCGATATGACCGCCTACAACGCAAAGCCTTCCTACTCTTTGACTGGCCCATCATCGACCGTGCCGCCGAACAACAACTCCACATCACCGTCGAACAACGGTACTACTACGGGATCAGGCCCAATTACCACCGCCACGATCAATGCTCACCCTGATAGCGGTACAGTTGCACCCGCCGGTGCTGTTGTCGTCGCTCTCGATAGTAGCCGCAATGCTGCATTCACAAGTCTCACGGCTGCGCTTGCATCACTCCCCAAGGATAACACCAACCAGACTATTTTCATGTACCCTGGCTCCTACAATGAGCAAATTCCTTCAATCAACCGTCCTGGAGCTGTCCGTATCATTGGCTATACTAGTGGCAATCCTGGACAGTCTTATAAGGACAACCAGGTTACTGTTACTTTCTCCCGTGGTCTGTCGATCTCTCCGTTGCCTGTAGGCCACTCAAACGCCGAGACCGCCACCTTTGCTACAGGATCTAGCCGAATCAGTCTTTACAACATCAACATGATCAACACTGATAATTTAGATGGCCTCCAGCCAAACTATGTTACCCTTGCTGCGTCCATATACGGAAATGACATCGCCTTTTATGGGTGTTCGTTCGATGGATGGCAGGATACCCTGCTGACAGGTGCCACCACTGGCTATCAGTACTATGAGTCTTGTTACATTGGCGGAGCGATCGACTTCATCTGGGGTTATTCCAAGGCCTATTTCAAGGGTTGCACGTTGGGAGCTAAGCGCAAGTCATCCTGCGTGACTGCGCAGAACAGAGCGTCGTCCAGCGCTATCGGCGGGTACATATTCGACCAATGTCTTTTCACAAGTGCGCCAGGTGCGACAGACGACCTGACGAACTCTGTGTTCCTGGGCCGCCCTTACTCACAGTACGCTCTTGTAGTTGTCAAGAACTCGTATCTTGATAAGACGATTCAGCCTGCAGGTTGGAAAATATGGTCTCCCACCGATCCTCGCACAGGTGGCGTGACTTTTGCAGAGTACAACAACATAGGGCCATCAAACTGGGAGAACAACGCTGCAGCCCGTCAGAACTTTGGCTATGCAACTCTGCTTACCTCGGATACCTATTCGCTTTCGTCTGTTATGGACTCGACCGAGTGGATTGACATGACGTACTGGAATTCCATCGTCACTCCTCAGCCTGCTATTATTACACCTCCTCTGCCCGGGAACATCACCACGAACGGCACTGCCGTGTTCAACGGTACAACGCCCCCAGCAGGAGCTCTTGTTGTATCGAAGAACCCTATAAACGGCATCAACACCTACTCGACTATTCAAGCTGCTCTGGATGCTGCGCCAGTCTCAAGCAAGACTAACGCAACCATATTCATCTATCCTGGCGTATACAACGAGCAGCTTATTGTCAACAAATCAGGTCATACCATATTCCAGGGCTACTCAGACGCTACAGACGACTTCTCTAAGAACCAAGTGACGATTCAGTTCAATCGTGGTATCGACACCCAAGGTACATCTGGTAGCAACACGGACGGTGCGACTGTGTACGCTACTGGCAATTATTTCCATGCTTTCAACATCAACTTCAGGAATAACTTTGGCACTACACAAAATATTGCATCGCTCGCCTTTGCCGTCAAGAGCAGCAAATATGCGGCCTTATATGGCTGTCAGATCTATGGCAACCAGGACACCTTGAGTATCTCGGGTTACTTGTTCACCTTCAAGACCTATATTGAGGGAAATGTGGACTTCATCTACGGCAGCGGATCTGCTTACTTCTTGGACTCGACCATCTCACCAAACGAGGATGGTGTCAGTATCACCGCGTCCAAGCGTGCGACCATTGACACGAGTGCTGGGTTCGTGTTCGACCAATGCACGCTGAAGCCTGCTCCTGGAACCGGACCATTCAAGAATGTCGGCCTTGGTCGCCCCTGGAACAACTTTTCAAGGGTTGCATTCATCGATTGTTACCTTGACTCAATGATCAGCGCAGCGGGCTGGAACCAGTGGAGCAAGTCGACGCCGAACACGGACGGAGTCCAGTATGGAGAATACCATAACTTTGGACCAGGATCGAATATTTGCAATCGTGCTTCATTCTCAAAGCAGCTGTCAGACGCTGATGTCGTCCCGTACCAGTTGGGCAACTTCTTCACCACCACGAGTTTCATCAACTTCTCTCGCGTGGATACACAGCCATTCTCAGTCGGTATTGGTACCGCACAGACATGTAGTCCCGTGTCATCTGCCCCTGCTGTTTCAAGTGCCTCCTCCACAGCTGTGTCTAGTCTACCTTTAATCACAGCATACACTACAACCACTGTAGTGCAGAAGTTGACTACAAGCACCATGGTCACAGCGTTTGATGTCACATCAACAACTGTCGTTAAGACGACCGAGACGATTTCGCTATCCGCGGCCGATGTCATAAAGACTAGCGTTGAGAAAGCCACACTCACGATCTCGGTTACCTCTCCGGATGTCACCATTACCTCGACATCCGTTGTCACACAGGATGTCGGGTTGACGGTCACCCCGGCCGGAGTGACAAAGACCAGTATCGTCAAGGGAACGGTCACAGTAGGGGGCGTTACCACAAAAGCACCAAGCACATCCACCGTCAAGGGTACTACAACCGTCACTGAGATCTACTCCTCCACTCCAAAAGCTACAACGATCACAAAGAGCGAAGGATCTACGGTCATTGTTACTAGCTCAATACGTCCGAAGGAAGCTTCGACAACAGTATCCACCACCATCATGGTGGAACCAACCAGCACCAAAATCAGCACTGTCAAACCCAAAAGCTCGGTCACATTCACGACCACGTCGTACAAGACGACTACCAAGAAGTCCACTACTACAGCCTCGTGCATTCCCACCGCCGAACCGCAGCGATTAGTGCGCCGGGGAGCCGTTATCCCTCGCGCTGCAGCGAACACGATAACTATCACGATCAGCACTACTGCAACCAGCTTTGTCAAGACGTCTACTGTCACGCAGCCAGGTGCCACTATTGTAGCAACCCAAACATCGACCGTTTTGAAGACGACCTCCTTGAAAGCCAGCACCATCACCAGCGTTATTACATCAACCGTAGCAACACGCACCAATGAGCAAGCAGGCCAAACCCTCTACACAACAGTCGTCTCCACGTCTCAGGTGGGCAAGACAACCACTCTGAAGCCATCTACGAGCACCGTCCTGTCTACAAGCTTCGAGACCAAGACTTCCATCTCTACCGTGGTTGCAAACGCTGCAACCATCACCAGCCTCAAGACCACTACAATCCAGCAGACAGTCGTCGCGCTGCAGCAGACCGTGACAATTACGAAGTCGGAGGACGTGACAAGGACCGCCATGACGACGCTGCCTTCCAGCACGTCGACAGTGTACAAGACCATCACAGAGGGTGGCGGTGTGGTGACGGCAACTGTAACTGCCGCGCCAGGCACAAAGACTGTGGCGCAGAAGATTACAAGCACGGTGGTGTCGATGGTGACGAAGACGGCGAAGGGGGCGAAGACATGTACAGAGTAGTTGATCAGCAGAATTGGGGACCTGAGTGGATTAGAGGTCTCAGATAATTTATAATGTGATACCCATATGTGAAGAAGTTAGTAATTAGTGATACATCACACGTGCCTTGTCATCAAGTCTCATTTGTTTTTTTTGTCGTGTAGCCTCTTACATGACAAGTGATCATAGTTTGAATCTCTGATGCAGCGCTCTATAGTACCTCATTAGCGAATAAGGAGATTTCTGTAAAGTCTTAATGCTTTGTGGTATTCCTGCATGAGATATGAGACATCAGATGGTGATCAACGCGGTGTATAACCCAAGTTTGCACCTCGTAGAGTCCAGACAAGATAGAACACAGATTTGTGAAGAAATTGCTAGCCAGAGAGTCGTGTGACAAGCCTTGTCTTCTAGTGTATATGCATGCAAGCGCACGCTAGTGATGTTAGTACCATATTGAAATTCACATAGCCCCATTCAGTTGTCTCGAGCTGATTAGAAGCTGTTACCCTTGTGTACAATATTTTATTACATCAGGTACATGCAAGATTCTCGTCTATCGTTACAGACAGATCCTCCGGCGCGCTTATCACAAGTGCTTCCACGGTATCAATGGCCTTTGGCCAACTTGACAATCTCAGGGAAGATTGGCGTTCCCCACCCGGTCACCGCATCCCAGTCCTTGGTGACTGGGAAGCCGGTAGTGTTGCATCCTCCATTACCACCGCTCAAGACGTCGGTGAAGCCTTTGTATCCTTTCTTGTACAACCAAGGGTTCAGGAAGCCTAGTGTCGGCTTGCCTGCCGTAATCAGCGCATCATTGACCAACGAGATGATGGAGGCCATGAGTGGAGAAGACGCTGAAGTACCCGAGATAACACTGTTGGTGTTGTTATAGACGAATTGAAAGTACAGACCCTGTGCAGCAAGATCGGGATAGGCACGGCCAGCAGGGTTGAAGAGGCCCTTGTGAAGGTCACCCATCTTGTTCAAGTAGGATTTTACAGCGTCCTCCTGGTACTTGGGACGAGGGAAGTACTCGCTGAAACCGCTGCCAGACGCATAGTACCCGTGAAGCTTGCCATCAGGTCCCATACTGTTTGCAGGTCGGTAAGCGGCGACTTCAGGTTGGAAGCCCTGGGTTGCTCCAACAGTAGTGACGTAAGGGCAAGAGGCGGGGAACGATGGCAGGAATTTAGTCGTGTTTTTGCCATCGTTGGAGATGCATTCTTCTACATTCTGGCCGGCAGCATCACCAGCTCCGCCATCACCGGATGAGAAGAGGAGACTGACTCCACGAGCACCCAGCTGAGCGAACGACGCGCAAACGCGCTTGGCGTACTCGATTGGAACAGTCTGCTCGTCATCTCCATAGGAGGTGCTGATGACCTGGGGAATCTTCTGTTGCTGCAAAACGTAGGTTACCCATGCAAGGTAGGGCTCGTTACCAGGTGGGTCTCCTGCAGCAGCATCAGGGATCTGAGGTGGCTCGCCTCCAGTAGTGAAGGCCGTGACAGGCATCGGATAGGTCATCCCGATGATGGTTTGTACATCGAGATTAGCTTCCTGGTTCGTTTTCGCAGCAAGCTGGGCAGGAGTAGATCCATTATCTTGCTGTGGTCCGCCATCAATGCTGACGAATTTGTAGTCCTGGGCACCCTGAACTGCACCGGGGGCGTACTTCTCCAAGAAAAGCTTAGCATCTGGTCGAATTGGGACTTCAGCGAGGCTGTAATCAGATTAGCTACTGTGTTCGACGCATGGAGTATCTCAGTCTTACAAGTTGTTGAATCCAATTTGGTTCTCGCCGCACGACTTCTGCTCATAACCAAGCGTCTTGTAGAGGGTCTTGACTATACAGACACGTTAGCAAAATGAATTGGAATGAGAATTTGTTCACTTCAAATAGAGAAATTAGTGAAATTACTTACAGCATGTGGGAGTGGTTCCATTGATCGAGCAAGCTTTGGCGATGACTGGATCGGTAGGAGGGATATAGCCAGGAGGCTGATATACCTGAGAGATGTTTACAGCTGGTGGCTCGGCAAAGGTCGAGCGAACCTTGGTCCGCATGAAAGAGGTGGTTGGCTGGACTGTGTCGATGTGCTTGTGTAGATGGCCGGGCAAAGACCACCTAGTAGTGCGGGCCAATTCAGTGCCATCTTCATGGGAGTAAATTGAGTACTCGGCATCAAGTAGCTTTTCAGCATCCTCAACGCTGATCTTGATGTTGATCCAGTCTTTGGAAGGGCTGTAATCGAAGTTGCCAATGCCATTGGAAAGCAACCACTCATGCACCTGGTCCAAAGCTTCATCCTTGGGCGCAACAAGGGCATTGACTTCCTCGTGGCTCAAGTGCTGGCCATAACGCGAATGTGAAGGGTCAGAGACTAGAAGAGTTAGGACACGGTTACAGCATACCGTTCGACAACAACTTACCTTCATAGAGATGACGCTCCAACTCCTCAAAATCGCCTTGCTTGACACCAATCTGGAGGGCCAGCATATGGTTCTTGGGCGCACGGCCCTTCTGGATCCATCGTCGCGGAACGAAATGCGTCTCTTTCACCGCATAAGTCGACCGGGCGACAGGCGAAGCCAGCAGTGCCGGGGCAAAAGCGGCGACGGCCAAGAAGATCGAAGCTACCACCATTATGTAGATATGCTCACGAATAACGCAAGTGCCCGGAAAAGAGTGGATGTGACATGCTTATATACCATTTGGACCAAAGACCAGCAACCCGGTATACGAGTACTCAGGCGGCCAAGTGGTCCAAAGAGGTCCAAGATTTGACCGAGGAAGCTTGTTCTGCTCAAGCACCTGCAGATAAAGGCTTAGTCCGATCCGCTTGAAGACCCCGATTAGGAAGGTCACTGTGCATGTTGCTGATGTTGCGATGTACCTCTCGTATACCTATCGGAGTGACGCACGCGGCTTTGATCCCCACTCAGCGATAGCGAGAGATTAATCATGTCCAACAGGATCCTTTCGGAGTGGCAGTATGTTCTAAGCGTTGTGGTGGTTCTGTCGGCTTGGCAGGAATTCCTTGGCATCGTCAGCGACTCGTCCGCTACTCACAGAACACTAATCAACAGCACTGTGTACATCACAAGCCTTGAGAATGTCGGCTGAGATACCAACAACTCATATCTTTCATTGAGTAGAGACATTGTTAGCATCTATATCTAACCCAAGAAGCATCATTGCTCGAGGAAGGCCGGCGTATCCGACAACAGGGATCAGGTCTAATTCATGATCTCGTGCATTAGTCTGTCCCAAGAACCAGAGCCTGGGTCATTGGCAGCGGATGAATGATTTTGGAAGAGCATGGAACGTATTCCTCTGCCAGACTTTGGCGATTATATTCGTTAAAATTTTTGGGCAAGAGCATATGCTTCTTTGCGCGGCTCCCAATCTTGCAGACACTTTCGGCTCATGTCGACTCCCACTCTGCTCCCTCCCCAACATCACCTTATGTCCTTGCTGCTGAACAACTCTGCTCAAATATTGAAGCCTCGAGCCCCATGATCGGCCTCTGCCGCTGGACTATAAATTCTTCAACCATGACTCCACCTCTCGTCCATCAAACTCTTCTTTCTCTACTTACCACACACCATCATACATATAAGATCGACCTGCGAAACAATGTCCACATCCGGCCCTTCGCCCGAAAGGTATAATAAAAAGAATCATCATTGGGTATCATAGCCTATATAAATCGAGATAGCTTGCGACGCCCATGCACCCAAAATCCCCGAGCCCCTGTACTTGCGGCAGCTCTAATCCAGTAAATCGCTTGAGTCCATGCGCCATAATCAATTCTCAAAGTACAGCGGTCATACATCATAACAACACTCTCATCACACAAATGCCCCTTGATCATCCTGCATACCACCCACCGGGCGCGACATTCATTTCCTCGGTCTCGCGATGGGGAATAAGTGGTTCCCGGATATCGAATGCTTCGATGAACATTTTCCAAGTGGCGTAGTCGATGCTGAGGACGGCTTGGTGTTTTTGTATGTTGTTTTCTCTTTGTTGGGCGATTTCGTGGGCTTTGGCTGGCACTGTCTTGGAATTAGATACTGTCCTAAATGGTAGTGGAATGAGGACTCACTCAACAATGGCAGCCCATCCTCATCCTTCAAGATCTTGGCGTTGCCTTCTCGCACTAGAAAACTGATGTAGAAGAGGTTCTCGACGGTTTGCCCAAAGTCGTGGGGATTGATGGCGAAATCGAGCAGACTGACTGCGAGCTCCTCGCTTGGTGTTACAGCTGCTCTGTGACGTCTCGATGCTGCGACGATGTCCTCAGCCTCAGGCTCTCCTTCGATCTCCGAAAGCTCTTCGCTGACTTTTTCGTCAACCTCTTCAATGTGCCCTCGTAATCGAGTGTTGATGCTCTTCACAAGGTTTGACAAGTTGGAGTTTTCCGTCTGCTGAATATCACCCTCCTTCATCTCCTGCGGCCGTGTTGCGGGACCGACGGGTTCTCGTTGTGATCGTGCCTTTCGTTGTGTGGTTCGTGCGCGCTTCTGGACAGACAGAGGTCCCAGCAAAAAGCTCATTGTTGGCGGTCGTTTATTGCATGGGAAGCAGGCCTGCCGCCCGAGCAGCGCCCAGTCAAGTCCGTCATCTCCCGCATCGTCCTCGTCGTCCTCGGGAACGGCAACTGCCGGCGCGTCCTCTTCATCAACATGGCCACCGGACTTGATGAAGAAGATGCATTTGGACACAAATTGATCAAGATCGATGCCAACACCAGCATTGCCTTGTAGGCTGCTATTCAGCTTCTTTCCTGCCAGTTCGCTTGCGTTGACGAGGAACCGCGAATCCAGCGCTGCGTCGGCCGTTTGTCGCACTTTGCCGAATATGCTGTCTTGCTTCTTCAAGGCATCGAGAAGCAAATTGTTCGGTTGCACCATTTGATCGCGGTTCTCTGTTGATACCATTAGCTGCCCGTACAGCCTCAATGCCAGACTTTACTCACCCTCTACCATGCGCTGATGATCGCGCAATGTTGCGCGTAGCCTTCGCCGCTCATCGGGATCTTGGTTGGGATTGTAGTACTTCAATGGGCCCTGCTCGTCCTCGCCAGCCTGAGAAAGGGCGTCTTCCTCGTCATGCGATTCCGCACCGTCTTGCTCGGGTGAAGGCTCATCTTCATATATTCCCGCACCAACCTCACTGTGCGTGCCTGTCCGACGCCGCTTGCTGCCGCTTGCTGGTGTGGATCCTGAGTCGGGTGTAGGCATCCTGGCAGACGCGCCTTGCAGGCCCCTCTTCGCTGGTCGCGGCGTATTTTCGCGTGTCTGTGGCTCGTCGTTCTCCTTATCGGAGCTCATAGACGCCGAGGGGCTGAGAACGGAGTAGGTTGAGGGGCGCGCGCTGGGGGCATTATGTGGTGGTACAGAGGGGTCGCGATACAGGGAGTCGACGGTAGATGAGCGGATGGGTTGCGGGGTGGCGGACGGGTGTGTGTTGAGACGCGCCATGTCGGCTGTCGCAAGCAATGTCGGGTGAACAGCGACAGAAGGCGGTGCAAATGGCGGCGCAGCAAGTGTGTGGGGAGAAGACCGACGAATTCCAGGTCGCGATCGCGGCTGCCCCAACCAAGAGGCCGCTAATTAGTACGCGACTCTCGCCAACGGCAGGCGCGACGGGAACGTCAGACTGCATCAGTCACGTGCACACGTGCCACCTCAAGTAGTCCATGTCGGCTGTGGAGCTCTGATCACCGGGCGCATCTCTCACTCCCCCCACATGTTTGGTGACGCATGAGAGCGTGCCGTCCAGTCTGAAGCTTGCAGATTTACCATGAACCACACCCATGGCCTGCGATAGCACACATCTTCCCCACCGCTCACGATGGAAGCCTTCAACTTTGCGAGGTCGCTTGACTTGACCGACCTGTCGGTGCATGTGAGGATGTAGGGCGCCCAGCTGCCGAATGCAAAGGAGCGCAGTGTTGATGTAGTATAGAGACCGCCTGGATGGCAACCAGAAGCCGGTGCCGTATTCGGTCCTGCTGCGACGGCCTGACCTGAGGCACCGAGCTTCTATCACCAAGTGAGTGGGGGCAGTGAAGCAGGCGAGGGACAGCGCTGATAAGGCAACAGCCCCAACTTCGAGCTATATGTCACGGCGCAAATATGGGCAGACAGCAAGCCCCTCACCGTACCCGTCCAGACGGCCTACAAGTCGTTCAAGAATGCGCGCATATGGAACGAGTGGCTGCAGCTGCCCGTCTCCTACTCTAACCTCCCGCTTTCCGCACACATCGCCATCACCGTGTGGGACCTCTCACCTGCCGAGGACAAAGAAACCAACCTGCACTCAGTGCCCTTTGGCGGCACCACCATCCCGCTCTTCGACAAGGACAACACGCTCCACAAGGGGAGGCAGCGATGTCGGATACACCGCTTCAAGGCAGCAGATGGCCTGACAGACACCACCACGCCATGGGTGATACCACAGGCGAGGCGTAGCCGGAAGGCGCAGCCTGTAGACGACATCGTAGACGAGCAGGTCGCTGAAATGCAGCGTCTAGAAGAGTTACTCAAAAAGCAGGAAATGGGTGACTTACCCACGAATGCGTGGCTGGATGGACTGGTGTACAAGAAGATGATGAAGATTCGGAACGAGGCATTGAAGGCCGAGGCTGCAGCACTCAACCGAAAGAGCAAGACAATCGATGCGAAAGACGACGTTGGGGGTGAGGAGCAAGAGCTCTTCTACCTCGAAATCGAGTTACCCCGCTTCGATCATCCCATTGTATTCACAGACGTCGAGTACCCTCCTCCGCCCGTCTCCGATATGCGACTGCCCGCCGAAACCGATGTTCGGCTGCGACCTCCTCCTGAAGTCTCTTTCGGCCCAGACATTGACATTGATGGTGTTGGCTATGGCGATGCGGATGCAGGGCGCCTCATCAAGATCTATGATCCTGAAGTTGGTCGCAGAGTGAACCCCGCCGAGGACAAACATCGCGAGCTGATGCGCAGCCAGCAGACCGACTCTCTTGATCGAGATAGGAAGCCAAATGTCCATGTTCGCGACAAGCTAAACCTGCTTATGGCCAAGGGTCCGCTAGAGGAAATAACGTCACATGAGAGAGATGACATCTGGAAGTTCAGATATTTCTTGATGCGCGACAAGCGGGCACTGACCAAATTCGTCAAATGCGTCAACTGGAAGAGCCCACGAGAAGCCCGACAAGCTGCACCGCTGCTGGACAAGTGGGCAGAGATCGATGTCGACGACGCACTCGAGTTACTCGGACCCCACTTCGACCATCCCGTGGTCCGAAGCTATGCTGTCGAGCGTCTCAAGAAAGCCGACGATGAAGAGCTTCAGCTGTACCTCCTGCAGCTGGTACAGGCACTGAAGTACGAGGCGCCTGGAGAAGGCGATGATTCCTCTTTGGCCCGCTTCCTCGTCACTCGCGCTGCAAGCAGTTTCGCACTTGGCAACTTCTTCCATTGGTATCTCATGGTCGAGATTAGCGACTTCAGCTCCGACCAGGAAGCCGAGCATCGAGACCTGTTTGCCAAGGTCGAGTACGATTTCATGGTCGAGCTCGAGAAGACGCCCGAGGGTGTTGAAACACGCAATACCTTCCGCCGACAAGGCGAGCTGCTCACCATCCTCGCAAAGATCTCGAAAGACGTTCGATTCGGGGGAGGCGATCGTGCGACAAAGCTCGCTCGTCTCAAGAAAGCCATTTCAGATCCCAAGAACGAATTAGCCAATTTTGAACGCCTACCCCTGCCACTCGATCCATCTGTCTACATCACTGGCATCACAGAAGACTGTAACGTGCTCAAGTCTTCCCTCCTACCCATGGTCCTCAACTTCAAAACTACCAACGACACCAAATACCCCATCATTTTTAAGACGGGTGATGACCTGCGGCAAGACCAGCTCGTCATCCAAATCATCACGCTCATGGACCGACTCCTCCGCAAAGAAAATCTCGACCTCAAACTGACACCCTACCGCATTCTGGCCACTTCCACATCCGCGGGCGCTTTCCAGTTCGTCCCCTCCATGTCCATTGCCGCCGCATGTCAAAAGCACAAAGGCTCCCTGCTCGCCTATCTGCGTGCCAACAACCCCGATGACTCGGCGCCTCTCGGTGTGCGCAAAGAAGCAATGGACACATACATCAAGTCCTGCGCCGGCTACTGCGTCATTACCTATCTTCTCGGAGTTGGTGACCGGCATCTCGACAATCTTCTCCTCGCGCCTGATGGCCGCTTCTTCCACGTAGACTTTGGTTACATCCTCGGCCGTGACCCCAAGCCGTTCGCGCCGCAGATGAAGCTCTGCCGCGAGATGATTGAAGGCATGGGCGGGAGCCAACACGCGAACTACCTGGCTTTCAAGTCGTATGCATTCACGGCGTGGTCAACGTTGCGCAAGTCGAGTAACCTGCTGCTCAATTTGTTCGCGCTCATGCAGGGCGCGAACATTCCTGACATCAAAGTGGAGAGGGAAGGTAGTGTAGGTAAGGTGAGAGAGAGGATGTGGTTGGGCCGAAGTGAGGGCGAGGCAGAGGTGTTGTTTGAAAGATTGATTGAGGAGAGCATGGGCGACTGGAAGGCGGGCGTGATTGATTGGGCACACGAGTTTGTGCAAACTTATTGGCGTAAGTAAGATGGTTGTAGGTAGTGTTCTGTTGGGCAGCGTCTAAGAAAATCAAACCGCGTATGTTCATATCTTACCATGTTTTGCAATTGAAGTAGCGCAAAAATCGAGCTTGGAATATGTGCCAAGGTGTTCGAGCTGCCTTGAACCACAGATGTGCACCCATTGATGGTCATCAACAAGTCTCAAAGCTTAGAAATTGCTGGAATCATTATCATTGATATTGCTAGGTCTCAGCTCCTCAGACATCACGACTAGCTTTCTTCGTCCTCGCCTCTGCCGCAGACCTCGCCACATACGCCTCATCACTATCATCCATCTCCTCCACATTCCTCATCTCCCGCGCATGTCTCCTCTTGACCAACTTCAGCATCACCATATTGTACAGCAAGAACAGCGCCGCAGCAACAGTGGAACAAGCTGCCGTTACGACCACCGTGATCTTGGCAGTGACAGAGAACTGCCCTATTGCCACCGTTAGCGATCACAAGTGCTGATGTGTGTGCTTCACCTACCTTCTTGAGCAGAATAGACATTCACCAGTGTGGAAACCAAGCCAGCAATAGAGTTGAGCAACGCGGGGAGGAAGATGCGGTTAATCACCCAGACGTAGTTCTTTCGATGCTGCCACCACAGCCAGAGACAGCCTAGCACTCCGATACCGCACGCGAACGCAGCGACATACAACAGCGGCACGTTGCGAACTGTGTCGAGCGCATGTTGCTTTAGATTCGAGTCGGCTTTAGCGTCAAGCTCCTCCTTTTGCAACTTGTTGAATGTTGCTGGGAAGACGATGTATCCTGCAAGCAAGATCCAAACAGATGCTGAAGCGAGGATGTTATGCAGGGGCGAAACATCGTCCAGGTTGAGAAGCATATCGATGTAGCGTGTTCGTGCAGTTGTACGACGGCGCTGGAGATCGGGTCTCTTTGCCTTTTCCGACCTGATCGATGCGCCACGCTGTGGCAAAGGCTTTGAGCTGGTATGTGATGGTGTTCGTTGTGGTTCTTGGATACGTGTAGACGGCGTGCGAGCTGGCTCTGGCCTCTCCAGTGAGTTCTTCATTGAAGCGCTGTCCTTGCGTTCGTTTGCGGGTATAGTGAAGTGAGCTTCATCTTGGGTGCGCTCTACGACAGGGGAGAGCGAGCCCAAGTTGTGTTTAGGACGATGCGGTGTGGGAAGATGCATATCGCTTTGAATAAAGGGTACATGCACGACACAACTGAGTCTTTACTATGGTAGAAGGTAGAAGAGGTGTATTGAGAAGTTGCAGTGCCTCGCTTTCTACTATCATTACAAGGAACTCCCTACGATTTGGCTGCGACTGTCAGGTACCCAAAACCTGTTCCTGCACCGTTGCCGCATACCGGTGGCGCATGCATGGCGCGAGTCGTTCACAGCTCTCGTGTAGACTTCTGATCGGAGACATGACTTGTTTGGCGATAGACGTTGCCAGAGGTGTGGTGTGTCGACATATGGTTGGTGGTCGGAGCATCTTGCAAGCGATGCAGGGGTAGGAAATGTTGATCCTTACGTCATTTCGCATGCCGACTTCCTGGTTCCTGGAGCAGGTTGAAGGTCAAACAATGATACAATGCGAGCCAATGGTCGCAAAAGTGGTTCATGTGGTGCGATGCTGTGCATTGGACGGTCTGACCGTCCATTTGCATGACGGGACACCAGCAGGGTGTCGCGAGGTCACGCATTGCGGCCAGCACTTCCTCTCGGCCATCTAGCGCAATCATGGTCAAAGAGCCTCACAACTCATGCGACTACAAAATGCGGAGATAAAGTTACCATGTGGCCTATGAAACCATAGAACTTCCACCACGGTGTTCTTTTAATCTATCGCGTTCATGTCGCGTCCGCGCTAAACTCTTCCGAGTCCCTGCGGTTAATATGGATAGCGGAACATGGACGCGGAGGGTCTTCAGAGGGACAGATATGTGGAAGAGGACAGAACGCATGATGGTCGAGAAATTGGTGGTCTCGTGGTATATAGGTACATAGCTGAAAGCTTTCGCAGAAGGTTCGTACGCACTGTCACTTACACCTTGCTCAACCCTGGTCTTGACCTTGATCAAAAGACACAATGAGACTTTCCACGCTTCTTCCCGCAGCGGCACTCGCAGCAACCACATACGCAGAGGAGCCAGCTGCGTCGAGCAAGCCAGTAAAAGATCCACCGACAGCAGGAGAGGTGTGGAGGCCCAAATGGGACACAGTCGGGCTGCAGCCATACACTCAGCACTGCCTGAATCGCAACACCTACACAGCCAACATATACAAGCTCTCTGAACGTACGTCTGCCTTGTTTCATGTTGCATACCACTTTGAACTAATCACTGTCGCAGTTTACCCTGACCTCAAGGAGTTTGCGCCAGACCTGAAAATATTCTACAACAAACAACTCTATGCCGGCTCCTGGGATGGTGTCGATGTTCACGGCACAAAGCGCGAACTCATGCGCATGGACCTCAACGAAATGCCCTACAAGGTCCGAGAATGGCTCAAGCGCGAAACGAAGCAAAAGCATTTCAGCATACAAGACAACAATGTCTTCTTCGCACCGGGCGCGATATATCCGATTTTACCGCTGTGGGTAGATGAGCCGGATAGCAACAACCTAGACTGCGAGGATGTGTTTGATGATTTGGAGATGTACAGCAGTGAGCCGGGAGATGGCAAAGTGGTTGGAAAACTGACGCACAGTGACAAAGGAAAGAAGGAGGTGGAGTTCACGATCGAGGCGTTGTTGTTGAAGAAGAAGGGCAAAGCGCCAACAAGGAAGGAGGGGAGCGACGAGTTGTAGAATATCCTGATTGTAATTTGCGTAGATCAAGGTGTCATTGGCGTTTGGGACTCGATTTGCATCTTTAGATATCCTTCAAGCTGTTTTTCTAGCCTTATACTCTGCCAACTTGCGTCTCTCCCGTTGCTCGCGGCTTGCATGGCTGATGGCTGACACCATGTTGAAGAGAAAGACGATGACGAAGATGATACCGACAAGTGCGAGGACAGCGACCACACTGACCATGCTGAACACCACGAACACGTAGCTTGCTCGCAGAAACGCGTAATTGTCCTCCAACTCTTTCAGGCTTGTGCCAACCTGCATCGCGCTCAGCACCAAGCTGAAGAACACGAACACAATAAGAATCCAGCTGAAGTTCCGCTGGAAGAACACGACGTATCTGTTATATCCATATAGATAACCGCGCACGAAATGCGAATAGAAGAAGCGAATGCGATATGTGGAGTTGATGCGACCGAGCCTCAAGTCGCCGAACTGGTAGCGCTTGTTCACCTGTGCCAAGGTATTGATATCCACATTTCCAGGCGCCAGAAAGTCGCTGACAAAGTCTTTCCACCAATGCCAGGTTATGAAGCTGGGTATGAGCGCGAGGTCGTGTGCGATCTTGAGATCCAACGGCGTCGTCAACAACCAGACATACGAGAGCAAGAACCCGCAGGCAGATTTGTGCAGCTCTTCGTTTGCGCATAAGTGCTTGGCCCAGAACTCGGCAGACAGGATCCACTCCGGCAATGGCTTGAGCATAAGCTTGTTGCTGAAATGGAGCAAATGGAGATCCATCTGTTGTGTATAGAGAATCTCAAAGCCCATCATGCGATACCGGTGGAGTGGTCTGGCGCGCATTGGGCGACCAGCCATCCAAAGATGACCATGAATGCGGTTTAGGCGCGAGAGGTTGAGGTCTTCCTCGAGAAACTGCTCAATCGAGTCGTTTGCGAGCACGACATTATTCCCGCGACCTGTTATGGTGGGCAAGGAGTCTAGCGGCGTCAGGGGAATGTTGGAGGCGCTCTCAAGGACAGGCTGCTGGCCGATGGGGTTGGAAAGCGAGGTTTGTGAGGCAGAGAGTGAAGGCGGCGGTGGAATGGGGCGAAGGCGGAACGGTGGCTTCAAAGTTGTCGTCTGGTGATTGTCAGAAACGAAGTTGACATGTTCGCTGGTCGTCGCGGACAGCCTGGTTACTTACAGTTGTAGTTGTCGTCTTTTCAGCCATATTCTGGTGTAAGCACGATGGCGACAATGTGACTACGTGGATGCATGAGGATAGGCAATAGTCTATGTACACCACGACGAGCGAGAAGCTTGCTGGTAGGAGCCACAAGACTTGCACATGCGGAACAAGCACCCCATGATGCGGGTATCGAGCCGCGCCTCTCCAGCTACTGTACGGGCGCTAAGGGGATTTGTGGGGCTGGAATAGTGGCGTCAGACCAGAGTGATCATTGGTGCAGTCCCATGAACCTGCACTATTTATAAATCGTGACCGCAGTCGCTCTCCCTTCTCTACTATAATCACAGTATTAAACTGCTTGTCTGCTCGTCTCCCATTTCCGCTCTCCTGCGCAAAGTGAATCATGCTCCGCGGTAGTCACGGGCTCCACCTGAAGGCGATGTATGATTCATGGATCGATTTGCAAAGGGAAATCTCCTTGTTTTTGTAATACCTTGTTGTTTATAGGTAGTCTAGTATCATAGTACAGAGTTTGCGCGGGCTACTGAATCCTGTTACTGTTCGCATTCTCATGACGACCAAGTGCCGTCACGGCCCAAGCAGGTCACTAGTGGCAACCCCATAATGTGAACGCTCTCAATTGTGCCCAGAAGGGACAAAGCGCATGTCAATAGACATTTATCTGTATGCACAGATCCGCCAAGAGGGAGGAGGTTGCCATTCGTTTTCTTCGGGAGTGGCAGGCCACGCGATCCGTGCCGGGCGGAATCTGACTTGGTCAGAGCGGTTGGTCACAACTTATGCCTTCGATTTTCTTTGCCTCAAATCGGGATCTGGAGGAGTGAGGTACTCATCAAACACAGAGCATACCGTAATTGGTCAAAAATAAACCGTGCTATGATATAATTAGCCCACAATCCTTCCACTATCTGGAAGACCTGAATCAAGAAATTATCAACATGTGTGCTCAGCAGCTGAACAACAGCAACAATTGTGTCTCAGGCCGCATGGCTAGAATAGGTTCCTGTTTGAGGAGTAGATAATGGGCCCGGATCACGCTCAAGAGCTATATAAGATAGACCATCGACTCCCCATGGTGAACAACTACAAGTCAAACAAACGCACAAGCACCCAACTATTCTCTTACATACTTCTGATCGCATCCTCTTCCAGTATCATTAGCTTCGATTTCAAAACATTTCACGGACCAATAAAGCAACAACCAGTATGGTTTCTTTCAGCCGCGTACTCGTATCTGGGCTTGCTGTTAGCAGCTGGGCTGGGCTCGGAACCGCTAAACCTGTTGTACCGCGAAACGGCCCAGGTGATATCGCTGTAGCCATTGCCGATATAATCAAAAGTATTCTCAAGGCGACTCAGTCAGGTACACAGCAGAAAGATGTCTATACATATGTAAGATATAATTTTTGCCAGCTGCGGGAGGCTCTAATCATCAAACTAGGACATCAAGACGTTTCCTCAGTACTGCGACTTGTACATGGAGACCCGAGATGGCGGCAACTGTTACGCGACAGTAGAGTGCAAGGATGGCGGAAAGAAACTTTACAAGGAGAAATATGGAAAGTGGGATCAGTGCTACGTCGGAGGCACGACTAGGTTCGAAGATCCTAGGATCGGCAAGTTTGAGTACGTCCGTTACAAACATCGACAGAACCATCCGCCGTTCATATAAGCAGAAAGTCTAGCATGCTGATACTGATCGTTCACAGGATACAGTTCAGGACCAAGGACGGGTTCGAGGGACAGGGGCTCACGGAACCAATCTTCCGCTTGGAGTCATTCCAGAACTGGAAAACTTGGGACGTCACTGCCCAGTCTATCAAGACCAGCGATGCTCGGAGTTGTGAGAGGGGCCTCACTCCTCTTAGATGTGATCAGGGCCCCTTTCTCTGCCGTCATGTTACGAGCGGAAATGCGGTCGTAAAAGATGGGCGAGTGAGGCGTTGGAGCTGTGGAGTCCCTGTCAAAGGCGATCAATCTTTGATGAAACTTCCAGACTTGAAGTGGCCATATCTCGAAAATGGAGCAGTGAAAGATGGATATAAGTGGACTGGCGGCTGGCGCCTTTAGTAGTTGAAGTGATGCGATGGACAGAGGCTTTAGTCGTTGAAGTGGTCTTATGGCGTTGTGGCGTTGAGGATAGAACAAACAGTCTGGTTATTTGGACAATTTTGTCTTGTTTTCACCAGTGAAGTTATTTAGAAGCGAAGACTAGCAAGGATATTTTATTGCAGTAATCCCTATCAATCAACGTTACTCGTATCAGATCATTAAAAAAGTAGCTGAACTATTGGTGAATACTTTATGATTAGGTCGCCCCTGATTACTCTTGACCAGTTTCATGGGTCTTCTCGACTGTTGTATTCGTTATGGGAATGGCTTTCTTCCTTGATATGTTTTCTTCGTCAAGACGAGTAAAGTATTCAGCAAACTTATGCGAGTTGTCATAAGCCATCTCAATGTGTCGTTTGGACAAAGTCTCTTCCTTTGCACGAGCTATCTCCGTCGCCATGCTGAACACATTCTTAATCTGAAGACCATTCAGTTTCCAGCCCGCAAAGTGCTCAATGCTTAATGTAAGATAATGATCGTCGCAGTCTGGGTCACCATCTTGCAACACGTGGAACCATATCTTTTCTCGATCAGCACGACTCGTAACACGTAGGCCAATCGCAAGCTGGCAACGAGATCTTATACTAGGGTCGAGTACAGTCGCGCGATCCGAGGTCAAGATGATCATGCCAGTGAAAGAGTCAAGAGCTTCAATGATGGCCAAAACCATGGCATTTCGTTCAAGGGACTCGAATGACCGTTTTTCAAAGAAGACATCTGCCCCAGCCAAAAGCACGACGCATTCCCACCTATTGCACAAGGAAGCAATCTTCTGGAGGTATTGCTGAGCTGTTTTGGAGTCGGTGCCCATGCTGCTAAAGGATATCTGGAATAGTGGGCGCTTGACCAGTTCGGCCACAGCTTCTGCAGCAAAGGTCTTGCCGCTCCCGGGACCACCGTGAAGTAGGAGATACCTTCCAAGACCTTTTACCTCCTCATGGTACCGTGTTGTCCCGTATGTCAAGCTTGAAATCGCCATGGCTTCAAGGAGTTCTTTGTCGTTCTCAGGTAGAATGAGCTGTTCGAAAAGTTCCGTCTTCCATGATACAGGACTAGTCCACACAACGAGTAACTCTTTCCACTGATGTTCTTGCATATCAAAGCCGTAAATTTTTGGAGGCAGAAGTAGCAGAGACATCTCATCCACATCTTTATGTAACATGTTATTGACAACGCGTCGCTGCTCCCTTGTGCTGTTATCATGGGATCTTTCAGGATGAAGCTCATAGTACACAGTGTTGTCTATCATGAATTTCCTGTCCTTCTGTGGAATGACCATTAGTTGTCGCATCGAGTCGTAAGCCGAGTTACTCACAACAGGTTTCATCGAGCCACTAACCCACCCGGTATAGTTGACCAGTCTTCTGTGAACATATTGTAATAGTGTTTGTCCCCTGCCTGCTAGAAATGCTCGCATATTGTTTCCAGCATGTTCCAACGGAAGCAATGGCATTCCTTCAATAGCGAATCTGTCACGACCAGGTCTGACAAATTGAGATCGCGTGAATCTGCACGACGACTTCACCTTTTCAAGCGTGACACAGAATTCGCATGACAGCAAGTGGAGGACCAAGTACGATGAGGCATTATTGACATCTTCTTTGAACTCCAACGAAGTCAGTTCATATGCCTGATGGTGAGCACGACCCTTGTTGTATGTTTTTAGCACAATATCCCCTGGAGCCTGCCATGTGTCAGTTAGAAATCATGGGACTCAATGCACGACCTACAAATATATAAGACAGAAATTCCCAGGTCATGCAGCCTTCTGAAATCAGCGCATCAACAGCCGCATACTCATCGGCCATGGCTGTGGAGATAGCCTCAAACAAAGTGCCCACGTCGTGCTTCGTTGTAGTAGATATCGACGACTCGTCTCTCGCGATACCCAATTGCCTCCTCGATCGATAGAACCAGGGGTAGGGTGCTTGAAGCTCGCTTCGCAGTTTGAACCGTTCGAGCTGTATTGCCGGCAGTGTTTCACTCAGCACGTCTGTGAGCGCCTTGTGCAGATCGGATGACCATAGATATATAGACTGACCGGAGGTATCCGGCGCCTGGCCCTCGCCTTGACTTCCGTCGTGTTGACAGTCATATTTTTTGAGGATGACGAATGATATCCGACGGTTCTGAGCCTGAAAAGCCTCAAGATCAAGCACCGGTCTTCGGCCACATAGATGTAGTGCCCTAAAATTAGCTGCGGGCCGCTCACTATCCAGCACAATCCATTGGTGGTCGTTATGAGTTCGGGTACTATAGCTAGGTGCGTCCAAGTACACAGCATCCGGCACGTGTGGACAATTGACCTTGTGAAAAACTCGGTAACAGCCATCGGTATTGTGATCCGGTGGGCTCCACGCATCGCGACTTATATCATGCCACCCATCATCAGATGGACCATTTGAAGCATGGAATAATCGTTGTGCAATCGGAGGTGATCTTCCGGTAACATCCTCCAAGTAGCGATCTCGAAGCTCCCATAGCCTGATACTGGCTGCGTCAGAAACAATGTCGAGTCTTCCCACGCGTGCCTCTTCCATCGTCTCAAGCGTATCGATATCTGAGATGGACTCCACTTCGAGTTGTATGATTTTTCTCTGTCGCTCTGGGACAGCAAGCCACCTAGTCAGGCCTTCGAGATCGTCGATCAAGTCCTTCAGATGTTGAACCAGTTCTGAAAATTTGGCTTTGTCTGTAATGGCCCATTTGGCCTTTGTAGTAATCTTGGATTGCTTTTGTGTCCTATAGACACTCTCCCCGAGCTCTTGTAATCTTTGGCCCACTCTCCCACTCATCAATCGATTCGGAACCAATGCCCCGATCTTCACAGGCCCGACGGAAAACAAGCCTTGCGAAGTTTGATCTCGTTTGAGACCATATTTTGTTGTCAGCGCTTGGCCATCTCTAAGAAGAGCGAGTAGATGGGCTAGAGTCGCTTCGAGTGAAGCGCGCACTTCCTCGTCGCCACAAATATCATCAGCATCATGCGCTCTTTCGTGCGTAAATCCACAAGCTTGGCCCCAGGTCCTCAAACGCAGTCTCTGGTTAGTAAACTTCGTTTCTAGGAGCAGGTAGTCTCGGCCATGGTAGCGACCGCGCTCTACAAGCTCGAAGCAGTCGATGCATGCTGAGAAGAGACCAACGAGGCCTACAAGTCCGATACCCAGACCTACAGCCTCCATAACTTGGCTTGAAAGTGCCGAAACAGATACTGAAATGAAGATTTTTTTCCGTGGTGATGTGCAATATTGCGGTGAGCGGGCTGCCATATAAGAGAGGATGGGATGGTTACCTCGAACCAGGATGTGGTGGCACAATGCAGCGTGCCCGACGTAGCGGTGCATAAATGCTGCGCCACAAAGCCCTCACCGGTCAAGAATATACAGCCCACGCAGGCTCTGACCCACAAAAGGGAGTGCCTCAAATCTGAACAAACCTGGAGTAGCTAGGAGAACCTCAACCAGAGCAATGCCGTAGACTCTTGTCTCAATGCACGAGCGCAAGAACGATAATATAGCCCCAATGTACACAATCATGCTCAAAAACGCCCGATGTATGACAGAGACGTACAACATTCGTCAGAACATTCGAGAACATGTATCAATGTCTACCTAAACGTTGCGATGAACACGAAGCCGCACACCACCACTCGTTCCGGTTACCTCCAATGAATATCACAATTAAAAGTGCCTACTCAACAGAACTCTCGAACTAGGATATTCCATCGCCTGAAACTCACCACACGTACCAACCAAGCCCAATATTGTCTACGGTTAGATTTCACGGGCGTCGGAAATTGGTCATACCTGTTCGAACCTCGGCGAGCATATTGGCACAGCACGTAAATATACGAATATGAGCTGCACAGAGCTCGTCGACGACGACCGCGACCAGCTCGCGACTGAGTCGCACACGACATGTGGTCGTGACACAATACATGGGAGGATTGATAGAGAAATGAACACAATCGCAGAGATGTACGACTCCACAAACCAAAACACGACGCTTTAAATTTTATCTCACTCTGTTTTAAAGGAAAGTAACTCCATCCTAGACCTCTCCTCCCCACCAAACTTCCTCTTTACTTCCCGCTCTTCCGTTTCTTCCTACCGTTCCCCTCTTCCCCCTCATCCGCCCCTCTCTTCTTCCCCCTCTTCGCTCGAACCTTACCCTTCTTCCTTCTCCTCCCATCATCGCTCTCATCGCTGTGCTCCGTATACTTTGGTGCCTGTACCGGCGTCCCCGACCTCGACCTCAAGCTGCGACCCGCGCTAAGATCGATTGGGCCATCAGGTATCACGGGGTCTTTACGTTTGCGTTTTGTCAGGGGTTTGCGTGCCGATGTCGATGATGAGGGGCATATGGGTGTTGCTGGTTCATGGTGTGGCTTCTCTGATTCCCGCTCACTCGTAGTTGCTTTAGCGTGTACAGGATGAGCTGGAGTAGCGGAAAACTCTGGAGCGCAATGTTGCTTGCTCGATTCTACTGGAGCTGGAGTCGCCTTTGATTTTTCCGTCTCTGCGATTATGGCCGCCTTAGGCTGCATGTCCTGTTTTGCAGTAGTAGCCTTTTTCGCTGTAGGACAAGATCTGCTCGTTACAGATTTAACAGACGGAGCCAAGACTGTTGGCTGAGACGGCTTTTCTTCATCGGATGAACCTTGAGCAGAAGACGACTCCTTCAACTGCGGTAGCACACTGGGTGTGGTAGCCTGCTCTTGATCGACTGGCTCGTTAACCGGCACATTCTCTTGTGCTGAAGTAGTTTGTTCCACTGGATGTTGTTCGAGTACAGTGATAAAGTGTCCTTCTCGCCCTGCGGAAGTGTGTACGTGCATCGTGCCCTCTTGAGATGTTACCGTACTGGCGACCTCAATTGCTCCGTTATCGATGCTACTGCATTGAGCAAGAGTGTCGACATGCCCCAATTCCTCACTCAGACCGACCTCCCCATAGAAATCAATCTCGTCCCGCTCATCACCACTCAGCTGCTGATCATATATCTCCAGCTCCACCCCAGAAGATGATTCATGTCCCTGATATCCCTCGAGTATCTGCCCAAATTGAGTTTTAACATCGCTTTCGCCATCACCCACAACGGCACTCACAGCCCACCGCGCCGAATCGTCCTGAATTCCTGCCACCTGATAGTCAAATCCCAGCAACGACCCAAGCAGCCCATAGAGCTCCCTGCTGTTGGTGGCAGGCACTTGAGTGCCAGCTGGTGGTAGTTGTTGATCAATCGTGGACCCCGCTTGCTGTAGAGTAGCAAGTATAGTCTCTAAGTCTGTTGGTATACTCAGGCCATAATCAATCTGTAAATTGCTGGAGAGTATTGGCTGGACGGTAGCAGGAGTGCTCTGTTGCAGGACAGCGAGAATGCACTCCAGGTCTGTCGGAAGGTCTGAATCATGAACTTGTTCCAACGCGTCGATAGCTATGCTTTGTAGTTCTGAGGATTCAATTGGATGTATTGCAGCGGAAGGATGATTGATTTGAGCCATGTCTTGTGCAGGCGGTGGATCGTAGGCAAGATTCTCTGTGTATGGTGTTGTATCTGAAGCACAAAGGTCCCGATTGTCGCTCTCCTCTGTAAGTTGTCGCTCGTTGGCAGCCGAGCGCGCACGTCTCGCGGTCTCTTCGGCTGCATAGTCAACGTTATGGTTGATCAGCCCGATGTCGTTCCTGAGGCTGGGGTCATGGGTGAAGACGTCTTCCGGACGGAAAACGCGGCTGCAGGCTTCCAATGTTTTTCGCACACTTTGCAAAACCTGTTGGACTTGCTCAGTCTCGCCTGCAGTGTCATGTTCCGACAGTTCGCACACATACTCCCTCACTCGAGTCCGCCACGCTTCCTCTGCAACACGACGAATCCGACTTCCATAACTATCTCTTAATCCGTTTTCCACTGGAACGCTCTGGTCTGCTACTTGTCGCACCTCGACGCCCTCACATTCCCTTTCCGCCTCTTCTACCCGCTTGACGCCCTTCTCAAACATCTCTTTCTCCCTCTCCGCCTCACTCGCGCCAGCCTCTCCGATGCTCAACCCTAGATCTTTACATGTCCAGGTCCTACGCGCAAACCCTCCCACGTCGACATCGCCGGATTCGTCCGCATAAAGGACATGGCGCCACCCCTTGCCTGCATCCAACAACCTCGCCAACCGAAAACTGCCCACATTTTCGAAGGACACTGGCATGCGGACATTGAGCTGCGTGAGCTGCGTGAAGCACAGGCTATATGTGGACCAGAAACGGTGCCAGCCAACTGCTTCGCGCTTGAAAGTCGCAGCAACATGCGGATTCTCGAATGCGGCGGTAGTAGAGGCATAACGACCTGGTAGTGGAAGAGTGTGAATATGCGGAGCAAGAGGTTTCGATACGGGCGGTGTCCGAAGGAGGTGTTTGTTAGCCAGCTTCTGACCACGTGGGCTGATTGGAGCAGGATTCCACTGTATCTTGTAGGGACATGTTTTTTTTACACGCGCCCAGGGACAGACTGGGCGTGGACATGTCGATGAAGATACGCCGAAGGGCGAACTCGGTTCGATAGGGTCGCGCAGGTCATACATGATACTCAGAGTATCTACCAAAGGCGCAATGAGCCCGATGTTGGCACTAAAAGGTGCGGCAAGCCATTTTGACCAGGCATTATCATCGCATGGCCAGCCCCAGTACAGACTCGACGTGTCCGTGTGTCGACGACCGAAAAGGATGTGTATGGGTATACCAGCAGATCTTAGCAATTGAAGCTGTTCGGCAATTTCTGCATTAGCATCTTGACAGGTCGATAATGAGCTGTCAAGTCCATATCGATTCCATAATTGCTGGTACGCCTTGTCATGCCCAGGATCCTTGCATCTGACGAGAGAGTCCCAGTCAAATACAGGCCGCCACTTGAGTGTCTTGTTGAGCCATTCGTAGACATCTTGATTCAAGCCGGGTGCAGCGCTCTTCCTTGAAGCCGGGGAAGACGTCGCACTTGCCGGCTGTTGTATGAGAGCAAATGGATGCAAGGGATCGATACTATTCTCCTGCCACTCAGGTTCAAGAGCGAAAAGCTTGAAATTCGGATTATTCCTTGCTGCGCGATGCAAGTCATCCAGCATTTCCGGCAAAGTACTTGGGTCCGCCTCTGATAGGGATCGCTTCAAGTCATCTACACGATCTTGGTCGAAGTATTCGCAACCAGCAGCGTCATGGTCTTTTGTCAGAACAGGCACAGGTGGGGACATCGATTGACGATCGGTGTTGTAAAAGTCATTTTCGAAGGCGTGCTTAGCGTTCTTGGAATAGAGCCATGTGTGGCCCGCAGTATGACTTTCGATTTGAGATTCTGGCAACCGCCGCCTCTCTTCAGCTGGAAATCGCTCCTTGTGCGCATCCTCGTAGATATCGAATCTCTGCTTCTTCGCTGCCGATCTGGCAGCCTTCCTAACGTCGGATTCCTTCAAGTCGTTGGTCGCTTTCTTGCCCTTTGGATGCAGCTGAATCCATGCCCCGAGGTCAATTCCGATGTGTCTGATCTCCGATCCTCCCTTCACTAAACCCGCCATGAGTGCTTCCAGACACAAGAACGGAAGCCGGAGCTCTAAACGCTCCAGCTTTAGTGAACCGTAACTTGCAATCATGCTTGGCAATTTGCAGACATAATCATGTGGGTTTGTATTATCATCGCTGGATTGCCGAGATCGAATGGACAATGTGAGGAGGCTAGAGCAGTGGCCAAGAACCACAGTAACCAATTGTGAAGCGACATCGTCATGATGGTGATTGCAAAAATCGGGCAGACCTAGCCACTCAAGTTCACCAAGGAGTTTAGATGCTACTGCAGGAGGTCCTAAAATTGCGGGGCCAAAAAAAGCAGTCCAAGTATGTTGCCCATATGTGTCGACGATTGGAGCATCGCTGAGATCGAGGGCTATCAACTCCGAGAGATTTTTCGCAATCCTGTAAGCGACATATCAGTCAGAGAAAGCGCGTGGTAGGTGAAGTGGAGTAGTTACCAAAGCAGATCCTCTGATCCCATCCAGTGCGCCACAGCGATCCTCTTGACCCACTTCCTCCTCGTGGGATGACTCTCCATGCTCTCTTGGAACCTGATCCATCTCTCTCTCGAGGTTGGATATCCCAACACGTGTAGCCCATCAACCGTGAAACTTCGCTGATGTTCCCATATGCGCTGGCGTTTCCATTCCCGCGCGTAAGTATCGTCTGGATGCACACCATGCCAGTCCCAGTACGTGAAAGGTTCGTGGTAGGTTGTTTCGTGTGCGACGGAGGCTGCGGTGTGTTTGCCTAGAGCTATGCAGAGTGCACTGCTGGCGTCTCGGCCGGCGACAATACATATCGTTTTTGTGACGCGGTTTGGCAAGGGCCACGGCATGGCTTCGCACTCGTACTCTGGACATCGTGAGGCCGCCATTCGGCGTGTAGTCAAGGAGTATTATGAATTGCAAAACTTCCCAGCTGAGGACCCAAAAGTTCCGGTGATGATCTAAGACATTAGCAAAACATATTTGTGATGTTACGCGTCGCTTGGCTTGGAACGTGTCTTTGTTTGATTGTAGACAGGATGCTGCGACGTTGTGGCTTCCGTTTGCGGGAACAAAGAGGTTTGCTAAGGCGGGAATATTGCATGTATTCTTTCAAGGTTCGTTGTTGACAAGGGATGAAATCACATTGCCCATCTAATGATGGGCAGAAGCACAACAGATACTGTATATGGTTCCGCAAGGTGCCTAAAGCCCCGGACGCTCATTCTTTGTGTTTGACTCGGGCAGTTCGTTCGACAAATTTCTTGCGGATAATGGAAGACTGTATGATCCTTGATGAAATCGACCGACATCTGAGCATCTGCGTTAGTATGGTTGCTTTCACATGCGCGAGATTTGTGCAACGTGATAATGTTCGATTACGGGTAGTCTATAGATTCGATACTTGAGGGAAGAGCGGGTCGTCGTCTGGAGCGCTCCATAATCGCCGCTTTCTTCGGTGCCAGCTACGACTCGTTCTTTCTGCAGACATCTGACTTCGACTTTGTAACATGGCGAGGGGCGGCTCTTCGGGAACCTCGGGAGCGGCCGGCGCAGGCGAGTTTCCTCCTTTTCTGCTGAGCTTGAGCGACAATAGAATAAAGACTCCAGCTATTAGGATTGCCAGTAAAAGCATTGCCTTCCTCTTGATGCTTCGTTGCTGATAGCCCGAAGCCACCGTGAGCTCCTTGTCGGCCTCTTTCACGTCTCTCGACATGCGCTCGACGTTGTAGTCGATGCGGTCGAGCATGGTCCCCTGATCGATGACCATAGTTTGTAGCTCCTGGAAGATGTTTGCCAATTCTATGATTCCCTGTGCAATCTTTTCAATCTCTTGCTCGCGGTGGGCGATGAGGGCTTCGTTGGGGTCATGGCGCAGGCGCTGTTGTTTTGTTTGGAGGAGAGTGGATTGCGAGAAGGAGCGGTCGGCGTCGGACTCCTGCATGGCCGGGTCGTTGTAGGGGTTCTGCACTGGCGTGGCAGCTCGGAAGGGCGAAGCGAAGCCACCGAGATCGCGGAGTTCTTGCATGTGTCAACAACAAATCTCACTCTTTTGGAGACTCGGACTCACTTTTCAGATACGCAGCCTGCTTCTTCCGGAACATTGCGCTGACCTCTCCGACCCGTGAGGCCAGGGATATCTTGAGGTTTTGGGCCATGATTTCCTCGCCCTGGTTGATGTTGCCCTGCTGCTTAGCCTCGCGCACCATGGTTTCTATTCGCTTGATAGCCTGCTGGCATCGCTGGAAGCTGCGGGTAATGTCTTGGGTGAGGTGCTCGATCTCGCGCTCCTCCCGCCTTTTGACGTCCTCGTCGTCGAAGCCAGGGAGCACGTGCTTCTGGTGCAGCTGGTCCAGCTTGCGCGTCTGTTTGGCGATCTGGGCGAGGTGTTCGGTGATCTCGTCCTGCACGTCCAGCCATCGCGGTGGCAGTAGGTCCATTTCAATCACTGCATCGCCGTCGTGCTCGTACGCACCCGACGACATGAGCCCCTGGCGCTCCTCGGACAAGCTCGCGCCGTCGCCGAAGCCATTGGAGGTGGGCCCGCCATAGCGCGTCTTCTTCTGCGGGTGGTGCGAGTAGGACTGGCGGTAGGATATGAAGCTGCGGAGCTACGTCAGCGAGAAGTGGCCAGGGTGTCGTGTCTGGGGGTCTGCGGCATACAGATTGGTGCGGTCCCGCCACATGCTGGGTGAGCGAGCCTCAATGGCGCGGTCTCATGGTATGGCTTCAAGGAGCGGAGGAGGAACGTGGCTTTTGGAGACTTTTGGTGCAGTGTGTATAGCTAGGACGATGAGCCGCAGGCCGCACTGGCATTGGCACGCATGGGGGCCTAGGCCAGCTGAGGGCGCCTTCCTCTTCCTGGGCTGCTAGTGGCCCCTTCCAAACAACAGGGCGACGCTAGGAGCTGACAAGAGCGTGCTCCAACACTACAGCCGCAAAACACTTGCTTCCTTCACTCTCCACACTCCGTCTGTCCTCCCTATAAAGCACCCCCAGGAGACGCCCTCTGCACCACACGCCCGCCACGCTTCTCTCCGCCCCCATTCTCACTCACACACTCCACATCAGCAGACATGGTGCGTCGACCCCGCGCTGCCTCGCGTTTCCATACCCCGCCCTGCAAAACACCACGCCAGCCTCACCACCCATTGCCGCCCTGTACTAACTCCCACCCCAGGCTGACTCTCTCACCGAGGAGCAAGTCTCCGAGTTCAAGGAGGCATTTTCCCTGTTCGTAAGTTGTCCCCTGTCCACGACTGCCCATCATCTTGATAGCGGCATTCTATGCATCTGCCTGCGCGGTACTGACACGCTTTACTACAGGACAAGGATGGCGATGGTTAGTTTTCTCCTCTCCCACCCGGCTTCCACGAGCATGCATGATGCCATTATACGACACACTCTTGCTCGCGCGCAGCTGCCCTCAGCTGCCCTGTCTGTTGAGGGCTGCACCCCTGCACACAATCGCACAGCCGCGTCACCACCACACTTGCAACGCGCACAAACTGACAGAAATGCGCCACAGGTCAAATCACCACCAAGGAGCTAGGCACCGTCATGCGCTCGCTCGGCCAAAACCCCAGCGAGTCTGAGCTTCAGGATATGATCAACGAGGTCGACGCCGACAACAACGGCACCATCGACTTCCCAGGTGCGATGCCCTCATCTCGAGCCACCAAGCTGTTCCACGGCTAATTCTGACAGAATTCCTCACCATGATGGCCCGCAAGATGAAGGACACCGACTCTGAGGAGGAGATCCGCGAGGCATTCAAGGTCTTTGACCGCGACAACAACGGCTTCATCTCGGCTGCTGAGCTGCGCCACGTCATGACCTCGATTGGCGAGAAGTTGACCGACGACGAGGTTGACGAGATGATCCGGGAGGCTGACCAGGACGGCGATGGCCGAATTGACTGTAAGCAGCGCCGTCTGAGCGTACGGGACCATTGTGCTAATTTTTGGACCAGACAACGAGTTCGTTCAGCTGATGATGCAGAAGTAAGGATTGGGAGCATTGGTTTTTGGGCTATATACACATGATGACGGCGATTTGGCCGCAACGAGCGACGAAGCGGGATTGACTTGTTGGAACTCCTTGAGGTGTGCTTGTGTGTCATTGTGATTGGTTCTTGCCTGCCAGACTTTTAGGAAGACGGCTATATATCCTCAATCCACCCTCTTGCGCACTTGCAACCTCTTTTTTCCATGAATGTGCCGTTGCTAGACGCTGCTGAGGGCTAGGGCTGATGGCTCCGAAATCTTGCCAAATTGACCCGTGTTGTTATTAGCTCGCAGTAAGATGCCCAGGGTCTGTGGCGGTGCACCAAGCTTTGTTCTAGCTCCTGCGTGCTACTCTCCGCATTCGCCATTACATGCGCCATTATATGCGCCATCACATGCACGTTCAAATACAGAGAGGCTGACATCAATATGCTTGTCCTGATTAATGTAGTATCCTGAATCGTACTGATACATAAGCTATCCCTATGCTCCCCCAAAGTCAAAGCCGCCGCCCCTTGACTGCCATGTCCCAACTGTACTCAATTATGAAATCTTCACCACGAAGTCGGAAAGTAGAACTTTGTGCCGTCGGGATTCGTGTACTCCCAAGTCATCGTCTCGGCTATCAGCCTGCGACCAGGACCCTATCGGTTCGCAGGTGTAAACGACGACGCGCTCGCATCCGTCATCTCTGTATCGCCGTTCTGTGGCGCTGCTGGAGGTGGCTGCTGTGTGGCGCCCGAGTACGCTCGCGGCCTACCTGCTCCCTCAGCTTCAGTCTCTGCTGCTGGTGCTGGTGCTGTGGCGGCGGCGGGCGTGGGGCGTTGCTCGTCGTATGCAGGGTCGAAGTATGCGCGCGCAGGCTCTGGGGGACGTTGTTGGCTCAGCGGCTGTAGAGATGGGAGAGCATGGAGTGAGGGGAGCGTAGGTGCGCCATTCACTTCTCCGGCATGTGGAGACGCGGCCGAAGCATTGTTTGCGCCAATGGTGTTGAAGTAGCTTGACGAGACGCGGCCTGGGTCTGGGGTGCTCTGGGCGCTGGACATGGGGTTGTTGATTGGGTTCAAGATGGACGGGTGTTGGTGCTGCACGCTGCCTGGGCTCTGATGCTGGACACCAACGCTCCCAGCTTGAGCGGCACCCGGCGGAGGCGTGCCCTTCCTGTTGTGGCTGCGCTTGCTCCGCAGGGGCTTGTCGGTGGGTGTGGGTGGTGGAGAGCTGCTACGGTCGCTGTCGTCGATGTTGTATTCCATGTGTTTGTTGAGCTGCTCGAGGAGGAAGGCGCGTTCGAGGCGCATCTTTTGGACGCCCCGGTTCAGGCGCAGGATGCGCTGGCGGGTTGAGTCGTTGGACTCGTCGATGTCGTTGATGCGCCGGCGGAGTTCGATGCATTTGCGGTAGTAGGCGGCTTCCACCGAGGGCGGCAGGTCTTTTTGCGAGTGCGCGCGTACAGCTGGGTCATGGTGAGCAGGTCTGAAGTGGTGCATGTGCTGGCTAAGAGTGTCTGAGGGCTGAAGAAGACGGAGCTCACGTACGCTGTTGCGGAGGCATGTTGGCTGCTCAATTTGTCCCTACTTGACTTCACTTGTTACCCGCTGGTCTCTAAATTCTGCTGATTCGTGATGTCCAATGATGTGAGCGCGCTCGAGAATGCTTGTCGTGTCGACGTGGTTGATGTTGGAGCTCCAGCAAGACGCGCTCGGGCGAGCGCTAGTCGTTTTCAGGCTACGCGTAAGGTGCTTTGGTCCAAGCCGTATCACTACCTACACGGCCTGCATCCGTGAGACACGCATCTGCTCAAAGAGTACCCATGCAGTTTTTTATTTCAATTTGCTTCGTTATAGTATACAAAGAAGTAGATATTTCCTCCTTACCCTCAGTAAAGCAAGCCTATACTTCTTCTATCGTGACAGAATCCATTCCACATCCAACTTCATCCTTATTTTTACTCCATTCCTCAGACACTTACCTTCAAAATATTCAACAATGGCCGCTTCCTCGCAATCCTTCAGAGTATGAGCATATCACCAGCCCTAGAGAAGCGGCATGCAACCGTATACCTTTTTAAGCTGCTCCCAAGTAATATGTTCCTCATACATGAGTTTCGCAACCCTTTTCGCAGCCCATAGGCTTCCCTTGGGTGAAGCCATGTACTGACGATGCATGAGTTCGGCACTTCCAGAGGCCACGTAGGTGGAAAGTGGTGTAAGATGCGGACTCTGCTTGACGTTCTCCTGCTGCTGATCCAACGGCGTTGTCTTTCCTTCTCTCTTCCCGTCCTCTTTCGCATCCGCATCCTCCATCTCCTTCACAAAATGTATAACGAGCTTCCTGAACTCCACTATCGGTCGATTCTTCTCCTCAGATAGCCCAGGGAAGATGACCAGTTCTGGACAGACAGACAACTGTTCGATTGGGGCCGCCTGTGCGTTGCTCCAATCAATGACTCCAGTCAAATTGTAGTCGTCATCGAAAAGAAGGTTGCCAAAATGGAAGTCAAGATGACACAGTGGAAATGAGCCTCGCACTCTATCTTCAATGACGGTGTGGGCTAGAGCCGTTTTCAACACCCAGCATGCCGTAAGCCAGTCTGCATTGTTCGGATGCAAGGCGACGATCTCCAGGTTTTCCCCTTCTCGTTGGTTGTAAAAATATTCCAGCGATGTTTCTAAAGGGCCGGGCGAGTGATGCCACGCCATGGGAATGATTTCAACAGGCTGATCCGCGGTCTTTCCACACCAAAGTCGTCCAATGCGGCTAAAGGTCAGGTTTTGAAGATCTGCAAACACATTTGCAATCTGTTTGGCTACCTTGGGGTGGTATTGTTGAGGTATCGATATCGCCAACCCATCGTTGAGAGTATACGGCCACCCAAATACTCCATCAAAACATACGGGTATCCGAATGGTTCTTCATCGGATATTTCAAATTCGAAAATACGAGGTATGGGGATACTTGTATGTTGGCGGACGATGTTCATGGTGGCCATTTCACTCAGCAGTGAGGTCTCAGTGTTGTCATCGACTGTGCGATACGGAATCCGAGCAATCCAATAGACATTGTCAGAAAATGCGAGTTCAAGAACCAGGTTGTTGAAACCCGTTGCAAATTGGGTTAGGTTCATGCTGCACTCAATATCGGGAGGTAGGTCCAATTAATGTCTGCGCCTCGAGTCTATTGCGCATTTCTTCAGATGCTTAGAGTTTGCTGAAGACAAAACGAGCTCGATTCGCCTATATTTGTCTGACTCTGGACTTAGGCCAGCAAAACCTGACCAATCTTCACTGGGTCGTCTTGCCATTGTGCTCGATGTTGGCAGCATTTACATGGACGCTGGCGCTCGGGAAACAAGCCTAACGAAGGCCGCGGATCAGGTTCCAGCAAGGGTGAAGTGGATGCGGGAAGAAGCGTGGGGCCCATCTAGTCTCAGCGGGCTCGGACGCCAAACCCAATGGAGACTCGGTCGATGTGGAGTTGGGACTAGAAAAGAAGTAACTCGGCCTCTAATACAACCGGTGTTGATACAGCTAAAAGGTACTGTTCTTTACTTCTTGATACAGATACACCGACACCGTCTCCGTTATTTAACTCGCACAACATATCATGCCACTCCTCCAACTTCCCCCTGAATTCATATTCCAACTTTTCTATTATGTCGGCTCATCCTATTTCCGCTGAGATCTGTCACGCCTCACAGTCTGCAAGCAGTGGAGTAAAATTGCCTAAACGCGTGCTTCCGGGATTTTTACGTTGAACAGAAGACACTACAACGCTTGCTGTCTTCACCGTATGTAAAATTAAGTCTACCTCTACTCAAAGACAGCGTGAAAACCCTAGATCTGGATTTGAAGGGGTTTGAACACTGGAACCCTCTTCCATTGTTTTAATACAATTCGCTGGCCATAAATGTCCCAAATGTGGCAACTTGGAAGGGTGCTCATGGACGCGCAGTTCACGCAACCTGGACAACAGAGCTGAATAACGGTCCTCTCAATCTTGCCACCATCATCAAAGAATCACGGAAACTGCGCATGCTACGCATCCAAGCCACCAGAGAACTGCATCCGCTACTTCATATTCTAGAACGCAGCGACTATCTTTTTCTATCCACAATACGCGCCTTCTTATCAGCCTGCAACCTGACTAGTCTAGAGCTAGATCTATGCGGTACTCGACTTATACCGCATCAAAGCGAAGAGCACGGTGAAGGATCCCATGTCTGCACGAGTATCGTCGCTCTTCTTACTACACTACGACGCTTGCGACTGCGCATGCGCAGCATCTGTGCCGCTGTTCTAACAACCCGACTACATAGCACCAATCTACGTGTGAACGAGGTGCTCATCAATCTCAGTCTATTCAACGAGTCATCCCTAACTACCTCGGCGGCGCACACTACATGCTACGGTTCCTCTTCAGGGTGGTCCTTCAACTGAAAGCGGATATGGAGAAGCAGGCGCGAGTTCTTGTGGCACAAATGGCGGCCCCAAAAACAGTGAGGATGTTGACGCATGGGTTTCCTAGTATCACAATGCGGACGTTTGATGTCCTGAATGGCAAGAATCTCACATTAAGTGAGGGTGCAGAGTGGGATGATGACGGCGAGGCTATCGAGGATGAACTGTCGGACGAGGAACTCGAGATTTCGGACCTTTCCTCAGACGACGATGGGTAGCTACGAGAGGTAAGATCCGTACTTGCGTAGCGAGACACCCAGCATGACCTGCACAACTGGTTACAAAAGAAACGTTGTCCCAATGCCGTCAAGACTCTCATCGAGGCAAAAGCTTCGTCAGGACAGCAGCTTGATGACCGGAGCTAGACAAAATACAAAGGCGGCACAGAAGTACAGAGCTTTTTGGTTCACAATCGGGAGAGAAGCACTAACTTATCGCCGTCCGTGCGAGACCCATCCAGATAAACACAAATGAAAAAGCTTATACCCAACAGAAATCTGTTGTAGTGTGATGATATATATAAGTTTAATATATAGTACTAGGCATGTATTAATAGTAATTACCTAGCTCTATTATATATGCATAGGTAGATAGGTAGAGTGGTATTATATCGACTAATAACTTCCAGCTTTTTGTAAGCAGCCGAGGTTGATCACAAGCGAACAGCGTGTCATCGCCGGCATCTGAGATCTCCGTCGGAACTTGCCATCTGGCATACGATATGCACATACCGTCACAACATTTGCAGCCCAACAAGATTCAAAGCTTGGGCGACCATTGACCGCTGTTGGGAACGGGACGTTTCTTGGCCTAGTGACAACTAGCGGCTGCGCCCGCCTGTACTCGACCCGCAACTCCTTTCAGAGCCTCTGCAACTTCAGCAATGCCATTTCATCTTCTAACAACTATCTCGGATAGCCAGCAGCCGAGCTAATTTCTCCGAACCTCTACGCCTCCAAGCACAGTGGCCTGTAAAGGCGGACCCCGCACTTGCCTTGGCAATGCCAAAGCGATCTCCTGGGTGCTTTGAGTGCAGAAAGGTACGCGAGCTGGGCAAGCCACCAATCTCAGGGAACCAAACGCTAAGTCGTGCACTCTCAGAGGAAAGTCAGGTGTGACGAAGGGAAGCCAGAATGCAATACTTGCCTTCGGCGTGGAACAAAATGTCCAGGCTACAGACCGACACAATCCTTCATCATCCACAAATTCGATGTGGAGACAGACCGCCCAGAGCTCATCAAAGAGGACGAGTCGAGATACAAATATACAAATCATAGCCCAACGAACACGGCATCCTCAGGCAGCCCCGACTCCAATGCTGTCGCACGACTCTCCGCATCGGGTTCAAGACCTGTGGATGCGCCATTGCCAAAACGAGTTAGTTCCATTGCAGCCGACCGCATTCAGCATCTGGGGACTTTCATCGCATTGTACCTCCCCAGAGCTGATGGTCCGGCACTACCGCCTCCATCAGCTTTGATGCTGGCTCTGCCGAGCATGCCCGCCAATAGTGAAGTCTTGCTCGCAGCAGTAGACGCCTTATCGGCTGCTCAGCTCGCTGTAGATAATCGAAATCATCCGCTGATCAACCGATCTCGCTCTCTGTATGGGACCGCACTGAGCCAGATGCTGAAGGCTATCCAAGATCCGGCAACGGCTCTAAAGGATGAGACGTTATTGTCAACATACTTGCTTACTCTCTATGAGGTATACCGCCCAGCGGACGTTACAATTCCAATACTGACATGCCAAGGTGTTCGTTGGAGTGACTCAAGGCCATGGCTTCTTCTACCATGTACAAGGACTTTTGCATTTGTTGAATCAACGAGGTCCTGCATCGTTCCAGAGCAGACTTAGCATGCAGATATTCCATGCGATACGTTACAATTCAGTAAGTCGAAGACTATCGGACGAAACGCGCCTAACAAGTATAGCTGAGTATAGGTTATCATATGCGCAAGGCGTCGATGCTCGACAGTCCCGAGTGGCTAGCTGTTACAACCAAAGCAGCCAAATTCGACCCTTACGTGGCCTTACAAGACATATGCATCGGAATACCGCGAATTCTTGAGCGCACCGATGCGCTCGCCAGAGACGGCAACGGGAAGGAAGAAGCCGACGCGCTCATAGCTGACTCCGAGCAGCTCGCCGGTCGTGCTTTCGGCTGGCTCTCTAGCTTCGAGAACAACGGGCCAAGATATGATCAGGTCAACATCGAAACTTTTTCAACATTTCTCGACATATGCTCCGATCGTGTCTTCGATCCCGTCTTCGACTTCCATTACTTTGGCGCAGGCATCTGCTACATGATCTACTGGATGAGCATGTTGATCATGCAGGGCAACACTTTCAAGTTGCTTCGTCAACACAGAAAACTCGAACTCAAACAGCTTATGATGTGGGACCGTCAATTGGGCGGTTTTGCTGACTCAATTTGCCGCAGCATACCGTATAACTGCCGGCCGATGACAGGCTATACGGCAAAGTTTGGAAGCTTGACACCGCTTGTGGTGGCGAGGAAGTATTATGAGATGAAAGGGCCGTCGAAGCTGACAGAAGCCAAATGGTGCGAGGATGTGTACATGGGCGCGAGAGTGCCGGGCCTATATCAAACGCCAGTGCCTTTGGAGCCGCTGAAGGCAGTGAAGAGCACGGTAGATCAGACTGACCGCAAGTTTATCTAAATTCACACAATACAATCATTGTTCAGTATGCTCACTGTCAAGCGATACTTCGTATTCGTCCCGGATACATGGCGACGATTCCTCACTCAGCTCATCACCCGAACTTCTAGATATGTGATTTCTCAAAACCAAGGAACCAAGAGGGGAAATGGCAAAGGATATGAAGGTAGGCGAGGAAATGGAGGAGGTTGATGGAGAGGAATTAGACATCAAGTTGGTGGAAGCGACAAAAAGCGTGGAGGAATTGACGGGAGACAAAATGTAGCATTAGGGGTAAGAATGGTGTTGAAAATCACTATTTGAGATACATTTCGTATCTTATCAGCCATACTATTCAAGTGCCGCTAGAGGTATCTTTCTGTACATCCGAATGCCGGTTGTCCTATATTCCAGGTTCTCCAGCGGGTGCAATTTTGCAATTCTTTGTCACAACCTGTACATCTTGTCGATGTTGTCGCATGGCGCATCTTTTCACGTGTCTGTTAAAATTGTCTTTCCTCGCGAATACCGTGTCTGGGGCTGAACAATGTGGATTCGTGCATGTATATCCAGAGCCCGCATCACGGAGACGCCGATGCACTGTCTGCTCGTGTCGCTCGAGATCCTTCTTTAGGTGAAAAGATGAGTCGCAGAGCTTGCAAGTAAAGCGACGGATGTGCTTGCGATAAGTATGTCGCCTAGTCATACATGAGTTAAAGAACGGAAAGGACGGGATGGATTGTATGGCCAAGGACTTGGATGATTAGATTACCTACCTCAACAACCCCTCTGTCCTAAATCCACTCCCGCATGCTGCACAGGTCACCTCCTCATTCCCGTTTCCACCAAGAGTCTCGGCAGCCCTCTCCGTTTTCTTTCCCGCCCCATTCGATTCCTTACACGTCCTCAACGCAGCTCTTGCAGCATTATATCCTGCATACATCGCCACTGCAGTTGAGAACATGATGGGGTTCGGCAAATACTCGACGGACCATGGACTCACGAACGCAGACTGTGCTTGGCCTAGAGCCTCTCCAAAATGCGGCATCTCCTCTATCTGATCCCTCATAGCGAGCCATGATGAATGGTCGGCGGAGAGGAAGATGCGCAGGAGGATGTAGGCGAGGGCGATTTCGAGGACGTAGAGGAGGGTTGTGTTGGCAGGCATGGTAGGTGAGTGTGTCGGTGAGTAAAGTTTTTTGACATATGTGAGATCCAACTTGTGAAGCAATGAAGATGGGAGGGTGGTGGGAATTCATGCGGAGGATGACAGAAGTATACGCGGCAGAGATGGAAGCTGATTGGTTGAGGTTGGAGGCATACCTTTAGCGAGCATCTGCACAGCCCCGTGTAATTGAAGCGTAGTGGCCGCCTGACTGGAGTGGAATTCGCAATTCCTGATATGTTACTCGAAACCTTTTCTTCTCCAAGATAACTTGCTCGACATTACATGTTCCATTTCGTTCTGGCACCGAATTTCGTGGCATTGGAGATGAAAGATCAATTTGTGTCGGCTGAGAAAATATCTTGGAGTGATAGTGCATGCAAAGTATCGAACATGGTTGCAATTCACACGATGACTGAGAGTTCCAAGTCAATGACATACGATCTTAAGAAGCGAACAAAATTACTTCAGAGGCTTATCGTTCCAAACTGCAGCCAGCACCTTGATTATGTCATAGAGATATTTAGTGTCGTAAAGGCATTGTCCCACTGTGCAGCTCAAAACTGACGTATAAATATTCTCTCGACACCTGGATATCCCTGTCAGATTCAGTTTCTGTTCATATCGGGCTGCATGACGATTCTTTTGGTGCCTCGCTGCACTAGGCCATGTACCGCTGCAGGACTTTCTAGAGACCTCAATCATGTCAGTATTACGGGCATATTTCGAAATCATGCGGTAAAGATACAGGGCCAATCGAAGCTGAATAGCAAGAAAGCACGATTGTGGATGTCTCTCTATGGAGAGTTATGGTGTCCTGTGGATTTTGTGCCATGGTGACACCACTGTCAACGGTGTGGCTTGATGTGACGATAGTTGAACAGACATCACTTGACTTGACGCTGCTTGAAGTTCCGGTATTTAACTCTGCCGTTTCGAAGTGGTTGTGTGGTGGTCTGTGGGTCTTATCGACTCTCCCATATTGTGCCGTAATTCCAACCCCGTGAAGAAACGGCCGAGCAACGACATTCAAGCTGCGCGTGTCTCCCAAATGGCTGTCTTCAAAAGTATCTGAGCCAAACTATAGCCCTCTTGTTGTCCGGGGCAAGCTTGCCCTCCTTTATAAGCAACTTGACGACAACTTTCCTAATCCCTTTCTCTGGTGCACGACAAATTCTTGGTCGTGGCGTATGCTGCTCAATTGGAGTAGAGGTTTCAGGTATAAGCACGCTTCTCACCGTTCTGAGGTCACCATTCGGTGCGGTGACCGCAAGGTCCATGTTGCGACAACGACAACGTTTTTAAACAAGTGTACTGATGAAGTCGTTCTCAGCTAAGAATGGATGGAATTGCTAGCGAGTGAGAGGAGTATTCAGCATACTTCGTCTGGGTGATGACCTCAGCCGGCTTGAGAAGATCCCATTGAAATATATCGGATGGTGGGCTGAGCCACGTAGGTGATATGCATTGAGGAAGTCCACAGTCATTCTTGTGGCTGGTCGCTTGAGCAGGCAGGGATTTGCCCCATCGTCTGGGAAGTTTGAGAGCTGTCTATACGCGATTGCATGAACACGATTGAATATGGCACTTACCTACTATCATCAGAAAGGGACCGCTTTTAGAGCGCGAAGTAAATTTTCTGGACCGTTACATCGTGACTACAACTTTCTATCCACGAGACGAGAGTCGCAAGTCTCATGCCTGGCGCGTGGGGGAGACTCCCGGCTGACCACAGATCACGTCGTAGTGTCAAAGCTCAGCCTGATCAACCTATCGCTTACCATGACTTGTCACCAATCTTAGCCTTCGTAGGGTAATCCGGAAGAAGAGAAGACGTATCATACCCCGGGACAGTGTGCGCGCGGTAAAGTGGGTTTCCCAGAAAGTGTGCGGGTGAGATTGGCCTTAGCGGCAAGATGTATACAGCCCCACCAGTCTGGACCTCTTGAGTAGGATTTGCGTAAAAGAAGACTGCATGCTTCCTTGGATATTTCCCCGTCAATCCATGCCCCATTCCTTGGTTGCAAGCGAATGTCTTCTCAAATTAAATTGGCTGTCAGAGTACAAGAATTACAGCCAATCTTCATCTGGAAGCGTGGAACGACGGAAATAATCATCATGCGGGGGCTGCGCAAATTTGAGCTCCACGAATGTGTGCAAAAGGTTGCATGCGCTATGTGGCTGTTCAGCATTGGCTGACTGGATCCAAGAACACAGCAGCAGCTCGAGCTGAGACGCACTTCGTATTCAAAACCAATCATAGACTATCTCCCTATCCCGACATATGCAGGCGTCGTGAGGGACCTGAATAAGATGTGGTGTCATGTTCCCTTCAAGGGCAAAAATGTGGGTTTAACAATAAATGTAGTTCTGGTGTCGAGTCTCGTACGGTGCAGAGACGCGCAACAAGTTTGGATTTGTGGTGACAATGGAACTCCCATATCGTCCCAACAGCACTGAAAGCGTCAGTTTGCGAGAAGAACTCGAAAAGCCATGGAAATATGTCGGTTACAAATTGTTTTCAAGATGGATTGCTTCTGATCCTTCGTTCATGATTGTTCGTCGTTTTGGTGCCCTTAACGCACGAGTAGCCTTATCGCTTCAAGACGAGATCGTCGAACTGGAAGAGAAACTCGACTACATGGACAAAGTCTACAGCAGCCGGGAAGTTCCAGACGCTCACAACGGGACATTTCGGGACGACCCATTCGATGGCGATAATGATCGTAAAATGCTGATTCGAGAGGTACTTCCTGCTAAACTCTCTCGGTACAGTATGTGGCATGTTATTGAGTGAATGCAGTCAAGATTACCTTGCTGACCTTGGGACTAGATGAATTCCTGAACGGTTATTCTCAACTTATGTCTCATGGACTATGCAGGTCCAGCGATGTTGACAGTGTGCGTCGTTGGCTACGGGTGATCCGTCCAGCAGCAATAGACGAGCGAGAATCGGAATACATTGATCATGACGGTGATCTTGTTCAATTGCATCCTCAAAACCGATATCTAGGTCGCGACTTTCTCTCGCTTGTGGCATTTGGTGGTGGACGATGGAACAGAAAGGGGATCCCGTGGTTGCAGAAGCTTTTCCGCAGGGAAGCTCCAAACGACATCATATCTTTGAAAAATGAGAGTACCGAGTGGACAAACGATCAGAGAATGGCAAGGGTTGCAACTGTGTTGGTCTCACTTTCAGGTTTGGCCATGCTCATTGGGCCGATATGGATCTTGGCCTCCTTGCAGTCGATGAAACACAGACTTGCCGTGGTTTCAGCTTTCATTGTCATCTTCTTTACCATACTGGCTGCTATAAGGTCCCGCATCTACGAGAATCTCGCAGCAACGGCAGCATATTCAGCAGTTCTGGTGGTTTTTTTGCAAGCTGGAACTGAGAGTTTTGCATGAGTAGGCTTTACATGATACCATATCGCGACTTAGGTGGAACAAGTCGGGTTAATAATGCACATCTATCACACGCATCATATTTGACATAGCAAGCATCCTGTGCTTCTTTCAGCCACAATAATTCTTATGGCTTCACAAGGCTGTATTTGTGCAGGTGTGTAGGCTATTCGGGTACTGATTGGGTACCCCACGCCCCGTCAGCTGAACAAACAAGTTAGCGCTGCTGTGGTCTGAGTAACTTGCTTGCGCATTCGTCTTCGCGACTTTAACACCACCTCGCGGGCTGCTATCTAAAGAGAGCACCTCCTTTAACCGTTCTTTTTATATTTTCCCAGCCCTTGAATTTCGGGAACTATATGGATCTTCAAGCGGCTGCCTCTCGTGGTGACGCGAGGGCGGTCAAGCTCATTGTCACAGCTGGCGGTAGAATTCGCAACTGGCATACGAAACGTTCGCCCTTGGCCTTAGCCGCAGGAAATGGACACACCAAGGCTTTAAGGATCCTGATAGAATCAGGTTCATTTGACCCCGAGGAGTTAGACAAACACAATCGCACACCACTTTCATGGGGAGCCGCGCGTGGGCATGAAGGCGTCGTCAGGATGCTGATCGAACGGAGTGATGTGGACCCCGACAGTGTTGATGATAGAGGCTGGACACCATTATCCTGGGCGGCTGGAGGTGGGCATGTTGCGGTAGTAAAGCTCCTGCTTAGGAAAAACGCCAATCTGAACGCACGGGATAGAGTTGGCCTAACTCCCTTAGCGTGGGCTTCCGCAAATGGCCAGAAGGACGTTGTAAAAGTGCTGTTAGGTCAAAATTGCCTCGACCTGAACGCACAGGATAATTGGGGACGAACCCCCTTTTCGCGGGCCGCAGCTGAAGGAGAAGCAAAGCACAGAGATATCATGGCCTTGTTTATTGCGAACAGTAAAAGCTGCTTGGAGATACCAGATTACGAAGGCCGAACCCCATTATTTTGGGCTGCAGGACTCGGCCGCTTCAAGGCGGTCAGAGACTTACTGAACGCCGGTGCCACGGTTAACACAAAAGACAGAGATGGTAGGACACCTCTGTGGAGGGCAGCCGAAGATGGACATGATTCTGTGGTCAAGCTTCTTCGAGAGGCTGGAAAAAAATCTCAACAAGAGAGTGGTGCTGGCAATGGCTTGTCTATGGTTGGTATCAAGGACCGCAACGATCGAACACCAATTATGGTGGCCGCACAAGGCAATCACATCAAGGTCCTGAAGATACTTCTTTTTGAGAGCAAGGAATTAGTGAACGATGGAGATCGTGATGGTCGTACAGCAATATCATGGGCTGCAGGATATGGGCACGATGCTGCAATGGAGATCTTACTCAGTGAAGGCCAGGCTAACGCCAGTCTTCCGGACCACAGAGGTCAAACACCATTACTATGGGCTGCAAAGGAAGGACACAGGACTTCGGCCTTGCTATTGCTCAGATGTGCAGATGTCCAACCAGACTATGCACGCCATGTCGACAATCGTTCACCTCTTTCTCTAGCTGCTGAGCATGGAAATTATGCAGTAGCGGAACTGTTGCTCGCCCACGATGTCAATATCAACACGAAAGACAAAAGAGGGCGTACGGCGATAATGTATGCTGCGGGTGCGGGACACGAGAAGTTTGTCGACTTAATTTGCCAAAAGGGTACTGACTTAGAGCCTCTGTACAAGGATAAGGACGGCATGACCCTGCTCATGTATGCAGCAAAAGGGGGACTCCATGCATTGGCACGCCAGCTAATGGAAGATGGAGCAGAGATAGATGCAATGGACCGCCACAAACGAACAGCACTGATGTTTGCTTCGGGAGGTGGTCACATTGAGATGGTGGAGCTTCTGATTGCAAGAGGGACTGATGTTGAGGCCAGGACTGCATTAGGGCTTAAAGCGATCAATTATGCTAGAATTGAAGAGCACAAGTCCGTTCAGCGACTGTTGGTGGCAGCACTACAGAAACAGAAAAAGGCGACGCGCAACAACACCCCGATGTATCAAGGCCCCGGAGCGCATAAACCGCCTCCGGTTGCAGCCGTCAGAAAATCTTTGGTACAGCTGCCGCTTGCCGCGAAATCATCCAGCAAACGTTTAAGCACTCAAGTGGCACATACAGTTCAAGAAGTGTGGAATAGTACACAATTGTGTGAGTTTCCACAACCTCCAGCAGAACTAGGGCGTTCACTAATATCCTTTACAGCAGCTGAGCAGTTCATGTATGTGGTTGTTATCACCAGGAGATTAGCCAAGGTATGGCTTGCCAAAGCGCGTACAGGTTGATCAGCCAACACAATCAGTTCGTTATTCGGAAATGTTGAAGGTCGGACATGAGAGATCATCGATACCCTGCTCCGTCGGATATGCGGTGAAGAGCTTATGCAACAACGCGGCTGGGTGCTTACATCTCATTTTGGCGAGTCGTGTTATTTCCAATCCTACTTTTGCTCAACATTCTTGTAAGATCGCTCGGACGAAGAGAAGTTTTTATTCGCACTGCCATGGTCTTGATGAGGCAGGAATCGGACATGGCGGAGATTTGTCGCTACGACTGCGATTGGACGCCTCCAAGCTTGGCCATGCTGTACCACCGACTTCGTCACTGTACATGAAGGAGGTTCTGAGCATAAATATCCTGGCTGACTTTGCGTTGCGAAGTAACAAAGGCTACACTACTCCCCTTACTCTATCAACTCAAACTTCAATTGTAACCCCAATTCAACAATGCGCGTCCACCTCCCCCTCCTCTCCCTTCTAAGCCTCGCGCACTCCCTCCCCCACTCCATTCCAACATGGCAAACCCTTGCCCCCATTCCCATCGCTTCTCGCCAAGAACACACCACGCTCTTCCTCCCACCTTCCACAATCGCCATCCTTGGTGGCGTCGTGCCCGACAACACCTCAAACCTCATCCCCCCATTCGCCAACACGCCACTCATGCAATTCTATTCCATGTCCACCAACACCTGGACATCTCGCGCCCCGCTCCCCGTACCCATGAACCACATCAACGCCGCAACCGCCAACGGCAAAATCTACCTCCTGGGCGGCTTGATTGAATACAACAACGACCTCGGCCGCTCATGGCGCGCGATCCCAGATTGCTGGGTCTACGATGCAGACACTGATTGCTGGACTGCACTCCCCCAGCCCCTACCAGCATCCGAGGCGCGCGGGTCAGCAGCTGTGGGCGTGTACGACGACAAAATTTATCTCGCAGGCGGAGTCTTGGATTTACAGTTCTACGGCAACGCGACGCAGAATAGCGTTAGTGTCGTGTCTGTTTTCGATATCAAAACGGAGACGTGGCTCGACGTGCCTGAGAAGGCGAAGAGTATTCCCGCGCCAAGAGATCATGCGGGCGCGGCGGTTGTCGGCGATAAGATGTATGTGCTTGGTGGGAGAGACCATGGGCAGGGTAATGTGAGAGATACGGTGTTCGTGCTGGACTTGTGTGATTTGGACAAGGGGTGGGAGGTTAGTGAGGCGCGGATGCCGACGCCCAGAGGGGGGGTTGCGGCGGGTGTGGTGGGGACGAAGGTATACACGTTTGGAGGTGAGGGGGATACATCTGTGGAGTCGGGAGTCTTTGATGAGATTGAGGCGTACGACACAGTCAATGATAGCTGGGAGAGCGTGGGCACTATGAACATTCCGAGGCATGGAACGTATGCGGTGGGCGTTGAAGGGAAAGTGTATATTCCTGGTGGGGCCATTGTTCAAGGCGGAGGACCTGTTACACATTTTGACGTTTTCGTACCTTGAGTTCAGGAATGACATGGTGCATTGCACCTGGTGACTCGTATCTAGACTGAAAGATGTATAGAAAATCTTGGTAACTCGAGTTGACTCACAGGAACACACGGCAATGAGAGTAGATCCAAACCTGCGTACTCTTTTATCTACACACCCGAAACCTGCGTAGGCGCAGTTGCGCTATCCTGCCTGGATAGCTCGTTCTTCTCCGCTGCCATGGCTGTCATTGCTTTCACAAGATCGGCCAAGATACCACTCATGTGCTTTTGTAGCACCGGCCCACCAAACGCGCCCTCGATATCATCACCTAGATCTTCGCTCGCGTTCGGAAACAGACCCGCAGCTCTTCCGTGCAGCCGCTGGTCGGCCGCAAATTGCATAATAGCAGTCGTTACATTTTCCATTGGCACAAAGCCCATAATCTTGGCCATACCACCAGCCTCGCTTTCAACAAATTCCGTCCTTCTGGTCATCGCAGTATCGATGAAACACGGTGCAACAAGGTTCACGCGAACGGGAGGTGTCTCTCGAGTTGCTCGGTCCCGGATTCCATAAAACAAGCCACGCACACCAAACTTGGACATGCTGTATGTGCTACTCGAGGGGTAGCCAATATAGCCTGCGAGCGATGCGATCAATACGATGCTTGGCTTGTAAGCGTCGTCGTCTCCTCGTGGAAGGCGAAAGTAGTGCATTGCAAGGTAGCATGTGTTGTATACGGCCTGTAAGTTGATATCGCATCCAAGATAGCCAGGTTCTGGGGGCGGTGGACCGTCAACGGATGATGTGCTGCCCACCATATCAAACAGATTCTTCTCCCTCATTACTCCTGCATTCGGAATGACTACGTCGAGTTTGCCTCGTCCGAATTCAATGGCTTTCTGGAACATTGCGACCTGCGCATCATACGAGGTGACGTCGCAGCAAACGAATTGCACCTTGTGACCTTTGGAGCACAGGTCTTGGGCTACTTCTTGTCCGACAGTCTCTTGCAGATCGGCGATGGTAAGACGAGCGCCCGCTTCTGCGAGCTTTGCTGCACAAGCAAGCCCGATGCCGGCAGCACCTCCAGTGATAAGAACCGAACGATTATTAAGACTCGAGACATCGAGCTTAGAATCGCTAAATTCGATCGGGACCGCTGGGGGCCCAGCGACAAAATTGGCCATGATCTTTGTGTGATAGCCTGTGAACAGTGGCACAAGGCAGGGAGCTGGTGGCGATGCGTAATGTGACTTCGATGAAGGCGTTCGGACAGGACAGTATGTTTGTGTACAGTTCAGAACATCGTCAGAAGTTGTGCGAGGCGCGCTACTAATATATCTCACGATACGCCCGATGGGAGGCTGTGCCGTAGTAGAAGTGTTACATTCGGATCATGCGGGGCAGGAACCTCGTGTAAGCTCCAACACAGCCAACCAATGCAGTACTTAGGAAGTGATGCCGGTAGATACTTGTGCTGTCTCTCCTCCCGTCGTCCAGATGGAGGCGCTGACCTAGCCTGGAAGTAGAGTGCGGGGTACGAGTGACCCCATTGCCAACAAGATACCAAGACGACCAATAACCTAGTACGGGTTGTGGAATGTCAGCTTACGATACATAACGTTGTCGGAACCAACTGACTCGGATACAGGAATTCGACTAGACTTTTGCTTCGGCTGGGAAGTCCATAGCTTCGAGGTCCCTTCTTCGAGTACCAGATTGCTGCATATGACATGCGCTTTCGCATGCATCCAACAAGATATATCACCGATGGGCAGGTTTCAACCCACGGTGAACGACCAGTTCCAATCTTTCAACACCTCTTCCCAGTCTTTCCTCTTTCCTGATTCCAACCTGGGTCGCCAGACTTCTTTCAGCACTTTTTGAACCATACCGACATTCTCGTAATGATTTCGGCCTTGTATGTCTTCAAGCCTTTTAGAGCATAGATCCATAGCTTGTGCATCTTCCAGCTCCGCGCCTGCCAGGAAGATCGGATAGAGTAGGCTTGATTCCGCAGGGCTGCCTGATGGTATGCGAGCGATGAATTCCATGGCCCGTGAAGCACAGTCTGGAATGAGAGACGTATATTCGAGCGCTGACGAATTTCGATAAAGCTGAATCAATGCGGCCAGTCGATATGCCTCTGCAAGTGCTATCAAGTCGAGTGCGATCGGAAGGTCTACGCCCAAGGTGAAGGGATTGTCGTACGTCCAGCCCATGATGCCCTTCTTGATGGCTTGAAATGTGGCTTCTGTGATGTGTGGGAAGGCGGGATTGCTCGAGGTGACGTATTGAATCCTGACAATTAAGTCGCACAGCTGGTAGGAGATGCCCATGAGTGGGTCGATGGTAGTCATGGGCAAAAGCGCATTGGTGATAAAGGATAGATCCTGTTCGATAGATGTAGCTGATGATACCTGTGCTACTCGAGCCATTAGGGAAGCAGAAGCATAATGATACGTAAAGTGCCGGTGCAAGGAATCCACCTCGATGCAGTCCGTTATGCTCTGCTCTGCCGGGATGCTGTTGAGCAGTCTTTGCGCAGATTGCAGCTGAGATATCCAGCGTGTTGATGTTGCTCCGTTGAGTGCCTCTAATCCAACCAATATGAGTATGATTGCAATGACTTGATAAGTGTCCCGAACAGGTTCGCCGGTTTGAGGCACTCGCTGTCTGATGAAGTCATAGCATCTGCTCGCGTGCCTACTCGATATCGCTTTCAAGTGTTCAGACCGGTCCGAGCCTACTACGCGTCGCGCTAGTTGTGCGGAAGATATAGCCAGTATAACATCGAGCATGCCATCGACCTGGAAGGCCCAGGGCATGTACAGAGAAGTGTAGTAATTAGTTGCGCTCGACGCCACGGATACACTGGGCACGTAGGCTTCAACATAATACTGCAATATGTGTTTCCGCTCGGCAGCATCGTCAAGACCACCTGGCAGGACGTCCCAGAAGTCGAGGGTTGAGTGAAGAGGCCCAGTAACCTGGATCTGTGCATCCGATGGAACGGGACTTGCGGATACATCGGCAACGACTTTCCGCTGCGGTTGCCACTCGCATGCGAGATTTAGACGTGTGCAGTTGTTGCATTGCGGATGCTGATTATCGCAGCGCTTCCTCCTCGAGCGACAGGTCAAGCAGCCCGTCCGCGAACGTGGGGCAAATTTCCTCTGGCGTGGCTTGGTGTCAGCCATGGTCTATATCTTCGAGGTACTGATGCGGAGACAAATCGGATAGTCACCGAGGACATCTGAAGGCGTGCATGGTCACCGTGAGGCTATTGGAGAATGTGTTGGTGTTGAGTCAAAAGTGGTCCGCGGGGGTCGGACGAAAGGGGCTAACGCGATCGCGCCTTTCTGGAAGCGAAGTCTCCGCCGATGAAGCATACCCACCTCATCTCTCCAGAGCAATGCCATGAGAACGCCATTGAAGATAGAACGGCTCCTTCGACGTGGCGCTCTGGGCCGACCGTTAAAGCGAAGAAGAAGCGTGATGTCTTTGCAATCAGGGAGCGTTGCGACTCCACGTGTTCAACGGTCCCTACCCACCCCGGTCATGCCAGTCCCGTCTAGGAAGCATGACCAAGGCCAATCTCCGAAGTGTTTTTACACCACTGAGCGCAACAGAGATCTTTGATTTGGTTTGTGTATAAGACATGCAGTGGTTGTAGGTTTGTAGACAGGATACAGTGCTCAATCAGTCTTTACCTCGCACACAAGATGCCTTCCTTCACCAGCTTCGTAGCAGCAGCGGCAGCCGTTAGCGGTGTTGCAGCACAAGACTTCAATATTTTGCAGCATGTTGGAGGCAACGGACAGTGGTTCCCAGGTTGGTTGCCCCTGTTTACCATGAACTTCATTCATTAACTATTCTAGGCCCCGAAGTGACTGGCATCTCCTCTGATGTTCCCGCGGGCTGCAAGGTCGAGCTGGCAGCCTTCTTCGCTCGCCATGGCAGCCGGTACCCAGATACGGGTGCATACAACGGATGGGTGGAGCTGCAGAAACGCCTCCAGGCTGCGCCAATCACTGTGACTGACGACAAGTTTGCGTTCCTCAAGACCTGGAAGCCCGTCCTCTCAGACCCAGACAACCAGATCGCCCAGATTTCGCCTACTGGAGTTAAGGAGCTTCGTCAGATGGGTTCAACATGGCGCGAGCGCTACTCCGATCTCTACGAAGCGGAAACGCCGTTCACGATGTGGGCCAACTATTACAAGTCCAGCCCTCGTGTGCGTGATAGTGCTCGATACTTCGCGCAAGGCTTCGTGGGACCGAACGCTTCCAACCTGACCACTATCAACGCACTGAATGCCAGCGATCCTGCAGCTTGGCAGAACTCACTTGCGCCAAGCGATCTCTGCAAGGCGTACAACGACGAGGGCGGCAGTCCTTACAAAGAGATCTGGGATGCCATCTGGATCCCAGCGGTCCAGGCTCGCTTGAACGCCATTGTCCATGGCTTCAACTTCACTGCCGGAGACGTGCAGCAGATCCCATACCTCTGCGGCTTCGAATCCCAAATCACCGAAAGCCGCAGCCCCTTCTGCGATCTCCTGACGGAGGATGAGGTTCTGGCGTACGAGTACTCACAGGACATCCGATACTGGTACGGCACCGGTCTTGGATCCGACATTGAGAAGTATCAGATGCTTCCCGTCCTCGACATGGTTGCGCAGCGCTTCGTCGATGGACCAAATGCCATTTACCAGAATGGCAATAAGACTTTCGTCCCTCCTAGGGTCATGGCAAACTTTGCGAACGATGGACAGATCAACCAGCTCATCGCCATGCTTGGTATCTTCGACGACGAACCTCAACTGCCTGGAAACATGAGCCTCGCGGACAGGCTGTTCAGGTCGAGCCGTCTGACGCCTATGCGCGGAACCGTTGCTTTTGAGCGATTGTCTTGCCCAGCCAAGCCCTTGGAGTCGACCTGCGGCTACAACGGCATCGACACCAAGGACACATACATGCGCATCATCCTGAACGATGTCGTGTACCCAGTCGTTGGGTGCGCTGGTGGACCAGGCTCTTCGTGTCCTCTTCTTGAGTATCAGAGTATTGTTCGCGACAAGTTCGTTGAGGCTGGAAGCTTCGCTACGCTCTGCAACGACACCTCTCCGCTCGCAGCACGTACGCGCAGCGCAAACTTCTTCATGGATCCCAGCCCGTCATTCAGCACTATTGTCAGACCGTAGATGAGCTATTCATGATCTAGTATACATCAGCACCAAGTAATGTAATTCTTAATGGAAGTTTACCTCGAAGATCCCCACATTTTGTCCAAGGCTCGAATTGTAAAGCTACCTAATTGAGTGCCTGCAAACCCAGATGATTGTGCTCGGCAACGCTCGCAACGAATACTATAGAACCGTCGCGAAATGCCGTGATATTTGCGACAGTCATGTTGACATGTTTAGGGCGCTGGCTCGACTTCGCAATGAGTAATGCGCCCCACTCCTCCAAATGTACTTTCGCAGGGCGTGTGTTGCAGGGCGCGCGACCACGCCCAACAAGCGTCAGAGTCACTAACAAGCCACATCTCGCATGATTGTAAACTCCGAGCCAATAGCAAACCTCTGCTGGCAACGACCGGTCAGGTCAAATCGATAATTGCGTGCTGCATGACAAAGCTGACACGCCCTATTGCCGGTCGGCAAACACTCCCTCAAGTCAATCTTCCGCAATCGGCCTCAGGTGGCTTTTAGCGCGGCGCCGCCATTGGCTGCTCAGTGCCTGTACTAGCGCAGACCGTATGACGACGCTACCAAGTTGTGGAGGTCGCTCAGTAGATTGACACGAAAGGCGCGTGAGGCTGTTTCGCATGACGGCTTACTTTCCCATCGGTAAGGCGTGCGTGCAAAGCGGTGGACATACTGTGGGAGTCAGAAGCCACAATGCTCCGCATGCGGCGGAGCTGAAAGCGCGCAGTATAAAGAGACGCTGGGCGGGCTGAGGTGGTGGTTTATTAGTTCACATGCAAGCCTAATCCAGACGGTTCAGCTCGACTCTACTACACAGCGGTCAAAGAAACGCCCAAGCCTTGGACGAAAACTACGACAGCCACAGCAGACAACGTGGACAGTTCGACAGTACACCAGCGATTGTGAATACCAAACATTCAACTTTGGACCAAAGGACCTCAATATCTACCCCGCCTTTGGGTTGAGATTGTGATATATAAATCACGCAGAGGATTACGCCGTCTCTATCATCAACATCTGAAGTCGAACAAGCAAGCCAAACTTCAAACATCCAATCTACATTTGTACAAAACACATCTCTCACGAATCGCTCTTATACAACATGACGACATCAACACACACAATGTCCTACTCCGCAGCCACCACCCCTCGCACTTCGGTCGAGCTGGCCAAGGAACCCATCGTGTCGTCATCTGCTTGCTCAGTCACGACTGCCGTATCGTCCAAAAGCAAGGCCTCTTCTATCTGGGGCGCGATCAAGCGACATGCAAAGGAGCACCACCAGAGTGTGAATGCGGCATATTCGGCATACTATGGACCCCCACACGGCAGGGTGGTCCAGCAGGAGGTGTGGGAATATAAGCGGGGAGCAAGGAAGAACTAGGGAGTGGATAGACCGGGGCAGGAGATAATGAGTTCGGAGTTTGTCTTTTGGGATGGCGTTCAAGGCGCGCGAATTTTGGTTAAGAATTGGGATTTGATTACAGATACCATAGTTTTGTGCTGGGGCATGATTCATTATACAGCATCATCTAATTCGACATCATCACCGTCACCTTCTCTGCGATGAGATGCACAGTGATCGTCTACCTTTCTGCTTCTTCGGCTTCTCTCTGCACCAGACCCTCAATTAGCCCCTTCACCTCCTGCACAACCTTTTCCATCAGCTCCTGGTCGACTCCCTCGCCCCAGTAGAAACACAAACTCGCACACCCATCCCCTCCAGTGACAATACCCATGCCGACCGCCGCTCCAACAGGATTCGCACATTGACTGAACACCACGCGACCCAACTTCCACTGCCCGTCCGCTGGCGCCTTCATAACGCCGATATTCGACACCTCAAACGACGCATCGCGCAGCTTGCCCATGTGACTAGTCAGGTACTCGTGGATGTTCGAGACGTAGCGCAGGAGGGCGATGGGGTTATCACGGCCTTTGAGGGCGAGCGTATCGGCGATAACGCTCTTAACATTCTGCGTCTCTGCCCAATCAAAATCCGCGGAGGCAGACGTCTCACCGGCGCCACGGCGGTCGTGTGTGTACGAGTACGAAGTGATTGCATTCGTCATCTGCGCATCAGGTACGTCTTTGAGAAAGGGGCGCATGGCAATCGGGTTTGACGAAATAAGTTGGTCGTACTTGTCTTTCGAGAGGTGTGCGAAGAGCGCCGTGGCGAAGATGCATTCAAGGGTTGCGGTCATGCTTGTGGTGTGCCTGCGGGCGAGTTTGGCGAGACTCTGCGTCAATTCAGTGGAAAATGCGAGGGTTTGGAAGTGGGAGCTAGGGTTTGTGAGAGTAGCAGGAAGCGGAGCACCAGTCCAGAGGGTTGGAGGGCGTTTGGCGAAGATTGAGGGGAAGAAGATCTTCGCGAGAGTGCGGAGGAAGAAAGGCCAGGAGATGGGAAGGGGGTGTTGATCCTCAAAGAAGGGTGGGAGAGGCGTGTTTGGTGACGGAACGATGGGTTCTGCAGACGGCGTTGCGCCTTGGGAATTGAGGGCCTTGAGAAATGTGTTGTGGAATAGAGTCGCGGAAGTGCCGTCGGCAAGGGCATGGTGGAAGAACCATGCTGCCGTGAAGCTGCTCGTTGCGCCAGGAGAGGTCAGGACAATGAAGCGCCAAAATGGTTTCGTTCCGAGATTGTCCTTGAAATTGTGAGAGTGTTCTTCAGTCAACATTTGTTTTAACTCTTCGTTTTCCTCGTTGTCACCTGGCGTTATTTCTTTTCGCTTTCGGAATTCGACACAGGTGCGGAGGTCGATCGTAGGAAGCCGTGCGAAGTAGACATTTGGATAGGACTTTTCTTCATCCAAAGGGATGGCACTGAGGACGGTATGTTCCGCGACGACGGCTTGTAGCGCGGTATAGACGATGCTTTCCAACGACTCCGACGATCCAGAAAGCGAAGTGTAGGTTGCCGTCAAGCCAACATTATTGTAGTAGCCCAGATGATGCCTCCCTGTTGAGTAGGTCTCCAGACGCCCACACGGTCTCAACTTTTCCAACTCTTTCACGTTCATCATTGTGATATCGCAACAGTCTGGCTGCGAAAGTAGCACGAAGCCTTCACGGTCAAACAGATCCTACCAGATCGCCTTTGAAGCAGGAATGATGTACAGTGGATTTACTGGACCATATAGATGCGCAATACGCGTATACTGTGCATGAGAAGGAAGAACTCCGGTCGGCTTCCTCGGACGATTCCAAGGGCTCATTACTCGCGCGTCTTTACAGCACGCAAGGATTCCTTCTCTTGCTCCCAAGCCTTCATATCCAACATGAGGGATATCTGGTTCAGGCATGATGATGTAACTCATCTTCGTGCATGTGCGTACCAGGTAAAGTCCAAAGGAACATTCTTCGCTACTTTTGTTGTTTTGGTGTAGAGTTCGTCAGATGCAAGCCTCGCAAGGTTCACCTGAAGCAGCGAATCTAAGTGGGGCACGGTGCACTAACTGCGCCACTTGTTCGCCCAAGCGAAATTGCGGCGACACGTAGTTGGCTGCCTTGCTCTCGTCTGTTCAGTGTACCAGTCTAAGTATGGCGATGCGCAGCCCAGGGAGGTCTACATGCCCTCATAGACCATGCTGTATGGACAAAGCGATGCGCAAGCAATGTTCTCATGGCGATGATTTGCCATCCATCGGTCCCTCCTTAGGCTGGCTGCGCCACACGACGCGAGCGGGCAATTGACGTTAGGCGGCCAGGCCACGATCTCACGAACACTACATCTACGTAAGACCGTGGCTTGCCAAACACATCAATAGTGCCCAGCAATTGCACTCTGTCAGATCGACCTGGCGATGGTATCGTTACCAAACGAAGCCTGATACACTCATCATGGCCGAACGCACCACTACAGGAGAGGGCCATGCTGTCTCGGACACCGTCATACAGCAGACCATTCTCGAACAAGCACAGGCTGCAGCTGCCGCCCAGACCGATCCCGCAGGAGCCACGAGACAACAAGATATCTTGCAAAATACAGATCTTATCACGCCTGATGCCTCAGAGGGAACCGAGGACGACATACCTCCGCCTGCCTATGGCGATATCTATGGCGAGATCCGCACCACCGAGAAGGATGGCCTCAATACTAGTGCTCGTGTTGCTGATGATGGACGCGTCAACATACGAATAAACGGTCTGACCCGTCGTGCATCCCAAATCTTCACTCCTGCTTTGCGACAACACGCTCAGAGTGCCCAGGATGATGAGCCACCTCCTCCTGTCTATATACCACCTTCCTTAGGAGGACAGGAAGGTATCTTTCCTCCTCCAGCTCTGAACGTCGTCATCCAGGTCGTAGGCTCACGTGGAGACGTGCAGCCCTTTGTTGCCCTGGGAAAAATTTTGAAGGACACGTATGGCCATCGTGTTCGTCTCGCAACCCATCCCAATTTCAAGGACTTTGTGCAAGAGAATGGACTCGAATTCTTCAGTATTGGTGGCGACCCTTCTCAGCTCATGGCGTTCATGGTGAAAAACCCCGGGCTGATGCCAGGCTTTAATAGCATCGTACGTGGAGACGTTAGCCAGCGAAGAAGAGACGTGGCCGAGTACATACAAGGTTGCTGGCGATCGTGCTATCAAGCCGGTGACGGAATGAGACCACGATCAGGCATCGATGAGGATGCGAGCTCCGAGACCGCAGCGAGGCCATTCATCGCAGACTGCATTATTGCCAACCCTCCAAGCTTCGCCCATATTCACTGCGCCGAGAAGCTCGGCGTTCCTCTTCACATCATGTTCACTATGCCATATTCTCCCACCCAGGCTTTTCCGCATCCATTGGCCAACATCCAATCTTCTGACGCAGACCCGCATGTAACAAACTACATCAGCTATGCCATGATCGAAGTCCTCGCGTGGCAAGGGCTGGGAGATATCATCAATCGTTTTCGAAAGAAATGTCTCGGTCTGGACCCCGTGACTTCCATGTGGGCGCCTGGAATGCTCCAGCGTCTCAAAGTACCTCATACATACTGTTGGTCTCCGGCTCTGATCCCAAAGCCAAGAGACTGGGCTACTCACATTTCCATTGCCGGATTCTATTTCCTCAATTTGGCCTCCAACTACTCTCCATCACCTGAGCTGCAGGCGTTCCTTGACGCTGGCCCACCTCCAGTCTACATAGGGTTTGGAAGTATTGTTCTGGACGATCCCGATGGCATGACGCAACTCATCTTTGAGGCTGTTGAGAAAACCGGTCAGCGTGTGCTACTTTCCAAAGGATGGGGAGGCATGGGCGCAGAGAAGCTTACAATACCTGACAACGTTCATATGCTAGGCAATGTGCCGCACGATTGGCTGTTCAAGCACGTCTCGTGTGTTGTTCATCATGGTGGTGCAGGTACGACTGCAGCCGGAATTAGCGCAGGCAGGCCAACTTTAATTGTTCCATTCTTTGGAGACCAGGCTTTCTGGGGCGCCATGATCGCAAGAGCAGGAGCCGGACCCGACCCTATTCCTCACAAGCAACTCACGGCGCACAGCTTGGCTGAAGCAATCAACTTCTGCCTGAAGCCAGAAAGTTTAGAACGCGCCCAGCAACTCGCAGACAAGATTGCGGCAGAGCGTGGATGCGATAAAGGCGCCCAGTCTTTTCACCAATTCCTCGAGGCTGACCGAATTCGTTGCGCTCTGGCGCCGTCTCGGGCTGCTTCGTGGCGCGTCAGGCGCTCTCAGGTCAGGCTGAGCGCTTTTGCAGCCTGTACGCTGGCCAAGGCAGATCTGTTAGACTTCCATGACTTGAAGCTTTTTCGAGCGCGGGAGTATTATACAGATGAAGGCCCAGTTGACCCCATTTCCGGCGGGTTCATAACAGCTTGTAGGAAGTTCAGTAACATGGGAAAAGCATTAGTTGATATCCCGACGGAGACGTGGAAGGTTGTGACTATTTCGAGTGGTTCACGTGGACAACAGAGTGAGGCATCGGCCACAACCTCCCGCGATGACCAAACTACCCACCAGGCAGACGACTCAAAATCAGCGACATCGCCAGTCTCGAGTCAAATGACTCTCAATAGGCCCGATAAACGTGAGGTTGGGAGTGCCCCTAAGCTCTCCCGTCTGTCGTCTCGCACCTCGACTCTCAAATCAAGCTCAACGTCAGATGCATTGCAAGGGCAGTGGGACCCTGCACAAGAGCCAAGTCAAGATAAAGACATGATGCGTCACACTGGCGCGCATATGAGCAAAGGTGTTGGCAAATTTGTGAGAACCCTAGTGCAAGCACCCATTGACATGTCAGTGAGTTTCACCAAAGGCTTCCATAATGCTCCCAAAATGTGGGGAGATGACACTGTTCGCCCTCAAGAACGAATTACCGACTTCAAGTCCGGCATGCGCGCTGTGGGTAAAGAATTTGGCTATGGCTTTTATGATGGTCTCACTGGTTTGGTCACTCAACCATGGAACGGCGCCAAAAAAGAAGGGGCAGCGGGTTTCGCGAAAGGAGTTGGCAAAGGCATCGGAGGCTTCTTCACGAAGCTCAGCGCAGCTCATTTCAGCATCCTCGGTTACACTTTGAAAGGAGTACATAAACAGGTGCAAAGTCTGTTCGGTAACAACGTGGAGAACTACATCATCACGTCTAGAGTTGCTCAGGGATACGAGGATTGGCTTCAGAGCTCCAATGCCGAACGAGAAGATGTCATTATTCGTTGGAAATTGATACAGAAACATCTGAAGAAGAAAAGTAATCCAGATGAAATGCTACAAGATATTCTGGACAATCAGCAAAAGAGTAATGTGGAGACTGCAGGGGCTCGAGAGGACGCTTCGACAACCCAGGGCCATACTCCCCATACCAGTTCGAACAGTCTAAGCTCTGGGACGCAAGACTTCAGTAGTCTGACCCTTGATCCACAGCCGGCTGAGAACCCTGCACCAGTCTCCCGCAACCCATTACCAGTAGAACCTGCCAGCGAAATTAATGTTCCTCGGGCTGACGCGAATCTACAAGGGGGCATCGAGGATGACTCCAAGAGAGAGAATGCTATCCAAGAAAGTGCTACTCAGCCTCGGGGTCAAGATGATTTTACCATTGGCGAAACAGACGATGAATCATTGCGCCAAGCAATAGCCTCGAGCGAGGTAGAGGATCAACGCCACGCGACTGAAGCCGCGGAATTTGAGGCGCAGATCAAACGAGTTATGGCGGAAAGTATAGCGGAGCATACGCAGATGAACAGTAGTAGTGTCAGCAACAGAGAGATGCATGGGGTACCGAGCAGCACATCTAGTCCGATGATGGGTAGCAGCGCCCAGCAACCTCCCGCCTACGATCCCGCACACCTCGCAGGCACCACCCAAAGTGAGTTCGAGGCGCAGCAGCAGGGCGAGAAGACAACACAGGAAAGAACGGAAGAGCAGATTGTGATGGAATATGTCATGAAGCAAAGTCTTTTGGAAGCGCATCACAAAGGCAAAGGTCGCGCTACTGATGAGGAGGACTTGCAAAAAGCTCTTGATCTAAGCCTGCAAGACGATCAACACGATAGAAAACAGTAAAACAGTAAGTCTTCGTGCAGAAAAGGAGGCAGCTAGACCAGTAGCTATTGATGATGTAGGATACCATGTCCTAGAATGAAAGCTATATACACGAACAATCATCTCTCCAACAGGATAGCTTGCAGACCAAAAGGTCACTAAACCTCCTTCATCCTCTGCATCTACGGCACACACTGCGAATAATGCTCCCCATTCGCCTTACACGTCCCCTCCTTACATGTCGTCGGCCCCGTCCATGCCGAGCCTCCACACTGCCCATACAACGCCGCGCCCTCGCCCGTCGACGGCTGCGGGCTACTGCCTCCGCCGTTGTTGCTATTGCCGCCTCCACCACTACTTCCACCGGAGCAGGTGATGGGCGCTGGCCCCGGAATCGAGTAGCTAGACGGGTAAGGGCTGCCCTTGGCATCGTAGATGCTGACTGTGATTCCCGGATGAGAGGCCTGGTATGCGCCGGGGAAGCTAACGGTGTTTGAGCCTACGGTCGTACCGGAACCTGTTACGCGGATCTGGGCGCACTACAGCATACAGTCAGTATATGTGTGTCGTTTGATTCGAGAGGGGATGCGGGTCGACCTACTCCCATGTAGAACTGTGCGCCGCCAGATGAGCTGGCGGAATGCAGGGCCAGTAACTCGACGCGCATCAGGTAGTCGCCTGGAGCGATGCACGTGGGCATGGTGAAGTAGTGCCATCCGCCGGCAGCGTACATGGTGTCGACGGCCCATTTGCCGCCTGACAGACCGTCGTGCGCGACCTTGAACCATTTCTGCCCGCTCGTGCTGGCCGAAGCGGCGTTGTCGACTTTTGCGAGGTAGTATTGGATTGGGCCTGGTACACATCGTCAACACCGGATCGTTCAGATTGAGCAAATGTGGTTGCTCCAAGATAAACTCACCCTTGTGACTGGTTGCAATGGGATGCTCAGCGTCGTTTCCGCCCTGCGGTCCTCCGATGACATGTCCCCACCACGCACCAACCTTGGCACCCGCAGGGACCGTGATGATAGTGCTGTCGGTGTACTGGATGTTCTTGTTACATGCCATTCCAGCATCGTTCACGTTTTGGATCGGGTAGTTCGAGCTCGGTGCGCGCACGCCCTTGAGTTGGCCTTGTTCGACGCCATTGACGGAGACCTTCTGGAAGATGGTGTGTGCAGCTGCTGAGCCTGCCAGCGCAGAGACGAGGGAGAGCTTCATGGGGGGTTAGTGCTGTGGCGAATGTGCTGAGATGCTCAATCGGGTGCAGGTGCTGGATGAATGGTATATATAGGGGATAATGGAAAATGGGAATCGATGCCGAGATTGCGATGGACGAATCCCATCAATGATGGTGTTTCGTGCATCCCAAAGAATAGGTCATTTTCCAATATACAACCCCCCAAAAGCCAAGAAAGTGCAATACCTAGTTCATGTATGGGGGCTGGGCATGGAGGGCTATGTATCTTGCACGCGAGGAAACGCCTAAGCGATAGTCGATGATGTCGTCCCAGTTGTACAGAAGCCTAGTTATCGTGAGATATAGTAGCAAATAAATGAACTGGGGGAGGTGTGATGTTCTGTCCGGAAACTCCTGGACTAAGAGGGTCTAGATTGGGCGCAGTAGGATGCCGTATAGTATGCCAAGTACACTGTATATTGTATAGCGCCAAGTCTGCTAACGCTGGCGAGCGGGTAAGGCAGGTGACAAGTCTTTACAAACGTGATTTGGTCTGGTGCTTAATTAGAGGGTGATATGAGCGTGTGGCTGATTCGCAACTCGATGGATTCGAGGGTCGATGAGGGTCATTCGGTTGTTTTGGCGCATTTCTCAACTTCAGTGCATGCTGTCTAGTGACTGCTTAATCACCACAATGCGGTGAAAAAAACCTTCGGACTCGTTGTAACAACATGAATGTCACAAGGAAAAAGGTGTTGCGTGGGAGGTAGACACACGGTTCTTTCTCTATGTCTATTTTGATCTTGAGGCCAAGGCGCATCCGCCTCATCTATATGGATCCGCTGGTTCCGGGTGTACTCGAGAAGGTGTTGCACACATGCCTCTTCCCCATGTTGGGCTGTCATTCCCTGCGTATTCTATACTGCGAGCCCGGCAGTGGAATGCGCAGGTATCGAGTGGGGCAACGGGGTGACGCAAGCCACTGGGAGAAACACTGCTTGGATAGCTGTCCGAACATGTACTGGCGTGTTCGCGGAGGCTACGCGGAATCTGTTTGTCGTCCTTCGATGTCGCAATCTGCGCGATACGATGGTCGTGGTCGTCAGGGAACGGTTCGTCTCGCTCATCCAGGAGCAGCACTGGAGTGTTGTTGGCCGGCGTGCTTAGCAATGTCTGTCAATGCTGGGATATTGTCAGCTCGCCGTGCATGGATACTGTGAAACAAAGACGTCTGTGAAATATGTCGTTGATCGAGCACAGAGCTTTGGGCGACCAAAGTAACGTGCTATCCGAACGAGTGTCAAAGGGCACCGTCGAAGCAACGATCGCACATGCAGCGGGACCACAAGATCGAGGGAAGGAGGGTTGTACCTTTGCCAGACTGTGACGACTGGTGAGCATTTTTTTTCATACGAAGTTCCATACGATCAAGACTTCGATTGCGACACGGAGGACTGTGTGGAGCTCCGCGAAACAGAGGGTCGCGTGAGGGCCTGCTCCTGCGCAGAGTTTTCAGGCTTCTTCCACATGGTCTGCCATTTCGCGGTGGTAATCTTGACCAAGTCCTTGAAGAGCGTCTGGTCGGAAGGCGCCGGGTTACCGTCAAGATGATACATTGTGGCGTGTTGTGGTGGATGGCTTTCGAAAATTCGATGGTGGGAGTCTTGAGCACGGCAGTCTATGATAGCGCCCCGCTACCGGGAACAACAGTGGCTAAATGCCCGATTTCGCACTATCTTGTGTCACTCCACAACGAGTCTGGCCCGATGATCAGACATGGGCTTCGAGAGGATCCCCCGCAAATCTGGCGGTGAATCCCACGATCATGATCAGCACTAGGCCTGAGGCCATGCCCAGCAGGTCGTCCCTCGTGACTGCATTCATGGCGGTCACGTTGGCTTCCATCTCCAGCGTCGTCGAAGCGAATGGCTTCGACTGTACATGCCGCGTCTCAGATGGTTGTGCAACGCGAGGAGGTCTGCTTGAGACTCTCGATTGGGATGCACAACCGTATTCGATTCACACCGTTGCAACGGTTTGCTGTGTTACTTTCTCGACTGGTCTCAATGATTCAGCCGCGCTCCCGGCATGCGTGTACGACCTGGACATGGCCTTCAGACTGCTCTCGGAAATGAGGCTTAATGTCGTGACGAGTTGATCAGGTTGCGAGCTTGGGGCGACCTTCTGCGGCGTCTTTCAGGCCCCGCCAACGAGTCTGGGGCTCGACTAGCAGCCTTGTACAGTTTCAAAGGGCTGGATTCGCCCCAGGGTCGACTGGAGGCTGGCTAGAAGGGGCGTGGAGACGCTACCGGAGGTGCGGCCTAACATTGGTCCAATCAGCTGCTGACGTAAATTGCTCCCGCGACTTTGTCCTCACTTCCAGTCAGCTAGACTACACCACTTCAGCTCCACCTTACCGACACCAAGGCTCACCATGTGTACTGGTCAAAGTCGCAACGAGTCAATCAGTAGCAGCCTGAATCACGATCAAGGCTACAACCGGCTCCGCCGTTCGACAGCGTACTGTAAGGACAAACCCAAGCTCGTCGTGTTCGAATAATATGGCTTGCGACCGGTCGCCATGCCGCACTGTCGCCCAAACTGGGCATTGGTGTTTAAGTCCCAGCATGTGGTACTAGCAAAAGTCTGTCAAGAGTGATTCCAGCCGGACGGGTTACATGGCAACCGGGTACCCGCCGCAAAGGAACGTGCCATCCGAATACCAGGTATGACTGGCAATGCGTCTTGGTGTAATTCGACATGTCGCCAAAGTGCTCATAGCTGCGTCTCAAGCCGCTGCGGCGGTCTCATCGCGCTCGCCTGAGCGCCTGAACGTCTCGTTAAACGCTAGTTGACCGCTGAACGGGCTCATGGGACTAATTAGCTACCCAATCCAGTGGACAGTGCGGTGAATCTGGCTCCTGGTCGCGCAGAAGTGGTAGCTGTGCGACGTTATGTGGATCTGTCGACCATCGCTTTTGGAAAGCGCAGTGCGTCTCGTTTAGTGACATCAGTCGTGTACCCATTGAAGCGACCGTTGGGTGACCCATAACATTCTTTGGGGCAAGGCTCCGCGTCATATCACGAAATGTCCATTCACTGCGCCGAGTTGACTCCCCTTTGAGTTGCCGGCGGGGCCGCTCTGCGACTTCTACCAGACCATGAAAACACAAGAGGTGCACCCCTCGCTTAATCGACGCAGTGGTTGCATCAGTGGAGACGCTTTGCTTTTACCGTGGAGAATACTAATGTCAAACGTGCTTGCACACCAATTTCATGTTATCAAACACTTCTCACCACAGGATTCATATAGAACCTCCAACACTTCAGAGGCACAGCGTTTGTCTTACTGCTAGCGTCTACCTCGCTCAAACCAGCGTGTGTGCCAGCGCATAACCGACCCGATGGCACAGCATGATATCCTGGATCCCGATGTGCCAGAAAACACTCTGGTACCAACGAGTATACTGATGCAAAAACCGCACAATCTACGGCGAGTGGCAGACAATGTCCCATGGCGACTGTGGATCGTGGCCTGCATTGGATTCTTTGAGCGGGCAGCCTTCTGGGGCTTGACTGCTCCCTGGCGTGAGTTGCATACCTCGTCATTCTTATTGTGACTGATCAGTATCAGAAAATTACATGCAAAATCCACGGAGTCCCACGAAAGAGCATGCACCCGGTGCTCTCGGGCTTGGACAGGCCCTCGCCACTCGCATTTACTGCTGCTTTTACATCTTCTACTATGTCGCTCCCCTGGCTGTGGCGTACATCGCAGACCGCAGACTCGGACAGTTCACGTCACTCATCATCAGCGTGGTCCTATATTGCTCGGGTATATTGGTTCTGACCATAAGCTCGACGACTGCTTGTCTGGACAGAGGATGGGGTGTCCCCGGCCTTGTCATTTCCATGTTTCTCATTGGCCTTGGCGGCGGAGGAGTTAAGGCCATTCTCCCACCATTCTTGGCTGATCAGTATGACAAAGAGGAACCTCAACTCAAAACACTCAAGACGGGAGAGACTGTGGTCACAGACTACGAGCTGACACTCCAATACATCTACAACCTCTACTTTTGGGTCGGCAACATTGGCTCGCTATCCTGGTTCGGAACAGTTTTCGTCGAGAAGCGTTATGGCTTTGCGGAAGCATATGGTCTCTGCCTGGGGTTGCTGACTATCTCTCTTGTCATGCTCATTATGGGTAAACGATGGTTTATGCAGGTCTCCCACAAAGACAATTTGATCGTGCCACAAGCTGCCAAAATTGTGGCCTGTGCCGTGAAGAATGGCTTCAAGATGAGTCGAGCGTATCACGAGTATCAGTTCGAAAATTGCAACAAGCTCGTCTCCTGGACCGACAGTATGGTAGACGAACTCACCCGAGGCCTGCGTGGTTGTCGAGTTCTTCTCACCTTTGTCACGTTTTACGTCTGCTTTGACCAAATGCAGAACAATCTCATCTCACAAGCTGGTCAGATGAAGACAGGCGGCACACCAAATGACTTGCTACCTGCTCTCAATCAAGTCGGTTGTATCGTCATGGGCCCACTCATCCAGATGGGCCTCTATCCGTTCCTCCACCGGCGCCGCATCTATATTGGACCCATCATGCGCATAACCATCGGATTCGGCTTCATAGCGCTTGCTATGTTGTATGCCACAGTTGTGCAACACGTCATCTATAAGTCGACACCATGCTACGACAAGCTCGAGAAATGTGCAGCATCAGACTCCAAGCCGAGCCAACCTAATGTATGGATGCAGGCACCTGTGTACATCCTGATCTCGACTGGCGAGATATTCAGCTTCGTCACGGGACTCGAATACGCCTACGATCATTCACCGAAGGACATGAAGGTCATCGTCCAGGCTATCAGTATGGTTGTCGGTGGTATCGGATCAGCTATCGCATTGGCATTGTCCGTGATTGCGCATGACCCTAATCTTGTCATCTTCTACGCTTCACTCACCATCGCTATGGCTGTCACAACGTTCGTCTTCTATATCGTGTTCCGCAACTACGACAGAACTGGTGCCGATGTTGCGGATGAAGAACAACTGGGAAGGCAGGCAACAGCTGCCGAAAAGGGCAGCGTGCTGGACAAAGACGACAAACAACCCAGCTCCACTCAAACTGCATATGACGAGAGACTTATGAGTCGCGAGGACATCGTTGCGAAAGAAGTGCAGATTGAGGTTGAAGCATGCAAAGACAGCGAGGAAATCTCGATCCCGAACGCGCTTCATCAAAATCCTTCGAGGACTGAATGATTAACATGAGTCTGAGCACGACGTGAAGCTCAGCCCTTGATCTAAAGCACAGTCTTCCATTCAATGGTGTCACGCCGTCGTACCAGCTGTCTCCCGCCATACTTACATATTTTAGCTTACTATGCATGTCGAAGGAATTTTTAGCATAGATAACAAGGGGTTTCTTTTCTCAAAATGTACAATATGAGAGTATGATGCTGTGCATCTCAGACGCATATGGCTCGCGCCACAGTATATTACGGTATCAGCGATGAGACCAGGAGCTTCACACAGAAGCATGGCAATGCATGTATAGTACACATAGAAGTAGGATAGCATGTCATGTCAGCCTACACATCCTAGTGTTGATGAGTTCCAAAACACGACGCTTTTTGAGGTTGTCGTTGTCCTTTAATGCGAGTCATTCTGTCTAAGCGTATCCACAATCATCGGCGCACCAGCGCGAAGAGAGATGCAAAAACATACAACAGCCGGGATTCGCTAGTACCTCCTGTCAATCCGCCCCACAACGGTGCAGGAGACCGCCGCCAGAAATAACGGCTTCCGCGCGGGTAGTCCTCAAAACTCAGCTAGTCTTCTTTTCTGACAACTTCGAGTACGGTGCCCAAGAAGTGACCATGCGCAAAGTCAAGCTTGCTCGCAAGTGAGTGAATTCTACCAACCCAGCATAATGCGAGGATGATGGCATCGCGTGAGGTTTATGCACAAGCTGGCCTCTTGGCTGCGATTTGGCTGCGATTTGGCCTTCCCGTTTCCTTCGCTATTTGCGACGGTCAAAAAATAAAGTTCGATACCGCAGACGTTTGATCACGCTAGTGAAGTTGCTTCCCCGTTGCCCGTTAACGACAATGTCTGATCGAGATGCTGATCCCATGTCTCGATCTGGGACGTCAAAACCACTCTTCGCCCCAACGAATGTAGGCAGAATTTGCTTGGTGCATTCTCACGCGCGCATAATTAGCTTTGAAGTTACCGTATTCTCGGTGCTACTGAAACTAGTCACATTATGTCTCGCGCCGCGACTGACCGATACGCTTCACTTTTGCTGTTTGCCTGCCTGTATTACCTTATGGTCTGCTGTTGGATATGCCATGTTCTGTAATACGTGGTATGGATTTAAGTTTTATGCGGACTGGTGTGGCTAATGCTGAATATGTCCCAGATAAGCTTTCGCCAGACCTTCTATGATTCAAACTACTAGCAGCTTGGCACCTAAACCGATCCCATTTGTAGCTGCAACACTACTGCAGAATGAGTGGGTAGGTCTATCTAGGTCCTCCCCAATGCATTTTCCCTCGCTCCACCTGGGTACTGAACGACCCGTTTGTTACTTCTACTCCCGATTCGTGTATGGTTTGTACCCTAGACTCGTTCATCGCTTACACTCCCGGCGGCGCGTCTGGTGATGACCCATGGCGAGACCGCAGCGTCTTCTAGTCTATCCAGGGCGCCATTAGATGAACACCGGAGAGAGCTCCGGGTGCCAGAAAAAACGGGGCTCTGACAAAACCGGCCCTGTGTTGCTCGCAACACCAACAACCAAATACCAAATATAAAATTACGAATTCTAAATAGATGGAGTTGTAAAGCTATATACTTTTTATAAGTCTGTGATTTTGTAGAAAATATTGAAGTGATCCTGTTGCTGTTGCAGCAGAGATGGTAGTCTTGGTGATCTACCTCGACCTTAGTGTAGTTCGCCAGGCCCCTTTTGTTGCCACCGGAGTTGCCACCCGAGGTGCCCCCGTACAGTTCAAGCTGAAGCTAAAATGTCACAGCATGTTCGATAAAGTTCACGACAAGACTACGAGTCGATGCCCAACAATCTCTGCGCTTCTTTTCATAAGCGCCATGCCTCCCCAAACCCGATTTTGATCAGGGATTCCCATCTTCGACGGATTCCTCGCCAAAATGGTTGGAAGATCATTATTCACAGTGCTGCTTTGCCTTTTTGCCTTCCTCAACGTGCAGGTTTTGGCATCAAAGCGGCAACTGACACTCGATAACATCCCAGCATGCGGTGTATGTACCTATATTTCAACCATATGCGGTGCCGCCTTTAACGTACATTACGCAGCTCCAATGCCTTTTCCTTGGGCTCGGACCCAGTGGATGCGCGGCAACAGACGTCGAGTGCATCTGCGACAGTACGTCGCTTGAGTACGCACTGGCTGGATGTCTTTTGGCAAATTGCACGATGCAAGACTCCCTGGGTATGTTTGTTGTATTTATTACGCTCAAATCACATAAAAATGAAACTGACCCTATTGTCTAGGTGTTTCCAGGGTTCAAGCAGACTTTTGTCATCTCTCCAATGAGTCGAAGACTCAACAAGTGATCATGTACACGGGTATTGTGTACTCGATTGCTTTCGTTTCTGTCGCCCTAAGGATACTTGGAAAATCTATTACGAAGAAACTAGCTTGGGACGATGCGGTGGTCGTGGCAGCTCTGCTGCTAACAGCGATACCGATGGCATGTGTGTTCCAGATGGCTCTGCATGGCTTTGGTAATCACTTATGGGACCTTGAGGACGGAAAGCTGAAGCCCATGCTTCTCTACCGTAAGTGTGGTTACGATTCTACACCTAGCCATTTGCATACTGACATGTGCAGTATACGTTTCATATGCTACATACATCGTCGTACTTTGTATGATCAAGGTATCTCTGGTACTGTTCTACCTTGAGATTTTCAGGACACCCCAGTTCCGAAGATTATCCTTTATCGTCCTCGGGTATATGATTCTCAACAGCTTAATCATCTTATTCATTGTACTTTTCGCTTGCAAACCGGTAAACTCCTTCTGGGACCGAGATGTCAAAGGTAAATGCATCAACATACAGGCTATGGCATATGCAGTCTCAGGTTCTGCGCTCGTACAAGACCTCATTTTGTTGATATTGCCAATCGCCTTCATTCGAAACCTTCAGATGAAGCGCAGTCGCAAGGTCGCTGTCGGCTTCATGTTCTGTATTGGTACATTGTAAGCTTCGAAGCTCCCATATCTATACTACAAATGCTAATTTATACAGCGGATTCCTTGCCACTATCGTACGCTTGCCTACGATTAGCCTATTCAAGATCTCGATCGATCCCTCCTGGGACTACGTCGCCATTACCATCTGGACCGAGCTGGAATTGTGTGCCGGCTTCTTATGCGTATCCCTACCATCGATTCGCATGCTCCTAGTCCGTCTGCTGCCTCAACGCTTCTTGGACTTTACCTCGAGCCTAATCCACTCCCGGCGTACCAAATCTACCCCACGACCCGGCCCGACCCCTGAACAGCGCAGCTGGAAGAAACCCTCCTCGTGGATCGACATATCAGCGAACAGTACCGACCTCACTACCTCGAGCTCGGGCGACAAAAATCTAGAGCTCTTGACGCTTGGTCCCCACCGCAGAAGTTTAATGGGCGCCTTTTGGAATCATACAAATGGCAGCGGCACGCAACCGAGCCAGTTCTCACATCTACGCAGCGGCTCGCCACGCCTCGAGTCGGTAAAGAGCAATATCAGCGAGTCGAGGGCGGCAGTCACGGGGCCTCCGTACAAAGAGCACACTACCTCGTTCGAACAGGTGGAGATCCTGGACGTGCCGAAAGCGAATCGCTATACAAATGCGAGCGTGGTGAGTCAGAGGAGCGATGAGGAGCACCTCACGGCACTGCCTCAAATTGGGTGCATATCGGAGACAACGCGGTTTGGGTTGGAGGCTCGGACAAAGGACGAGGGGAGGTATCAGGGGTTGCATAATGAGAAGGATGTGGCCTCCTACCGATAACAGGTAGACAACAGACAGTAATCAAGACACAACAAATAAATTCTGGCGTACCTTGGTGTATGCGAGCGGTCTGGGTCAAGAAATCGCCCTTCTAACACGCCCTAGTATCTCTTGGTACTGTTACATACAGGGTCTAGCTCTCCTACTTATGCACCGTATGGCTTTCTATCAACTAGGGTGCTGGAAGTCTTTTGGTGCATGAATAAGAGTGGGGCACGCGTCGACGCGCCGGAGCCGAGGCGCGCGAGCGAACTTCAACGACATCGTCAACATTGACATCTCATCCCGAGGTGAGAGACCTCATTTAGCATCCTCACGATGCTACACCTTGTGAAGAATCCAAATAGTCGCCCCTGGCGGTGCATCGGGATTGCCGACACCACTTCATGACCAGACAGTAGCGCTAGCACCACTTCATTATCCAGGTTAATAAGGCAGCCACAATATTTGACGATACTATCTCGAAGGCCTAAGAAGAATAATTGGCCATCCTTGTGTTGCGCGTGATCCCCCGTACGATAGTAGCGTCTTCCCTAATACTGCACGAACGCCAATGCAGTCTTCACTGGGTCTTCGAAGTGTATAGTAGCAAGTCCGTCCTGATATCTATACTTCGCCTCATGCGAGCTGTCCATCCTTCATAACAGCAGCTCGTTGTCAGGCATATCTTTGCTGAGGTGCATGTGCTTATCAGGCAGTAGCTTTGTCATCAGAAAGGCGGATGTCGTCTCGCTTGGGCTATAACAATTGTGAACAAGGCGGTGACTGGCGGTCTAGGCACGCACACAGTCTTGGCTAGGGCTTCGCCGCCAAGGAAAACTGCCCTCAATCTGGGATACCAAGCTTTCAAGAGGAGGAGCTTCATTGATCGTAAGATACAGAGTATCACATGACGCGAACGATAGTGACTCGGTAAGTTGTATGTTCTCGATGTTAAGAGTCCGTCTGTAAAGACTTGTCTTCTGAGCATCCTCATGAACACTTATTCTCAAAGCCTAGCTCAAATATCTGTATATCAAATTACGGCGTTTATGGTGCTTGGAGAAAGGAACTGGACATGGCTCTATTTCTGCAGACTGCTACTTCAACATTGAGAAGTATGTATGATATGATATGCCCGAAATTACACGTAATGAAGCATCGCCTGAGCATCACACATGGAATTCACCCTTGCTCTTGTACTTGTATCACTAAGTTGCGCAATCTGACTAATACCAGGCCCCGGCAATCGGGGTATTGAGGGGAACCATATCGCGGGAAGCCATATCTTGGTGATGTCAACACGACATTGGCGCACTTCTTGATCTGTGTTGGGAGGCAAACATTGTATTCATGCTGTTCCCCAATACAGAATGCTTTACTGGAGGTTATCAAGCCCCTATTGGGCGGTACGATTATATAGTATCGGGCGCTAATGCTGTGCAGGATAGAGCAGGCCCGTAGCTGGGCAATGCAAACAGGGGTCGAAATTTTGAGCTAGTACAATAGAGTCGCGTCAACCCGCGCCCCTATAAATCGCCCAATGCGCCCATAAGCACGAAGCATGCAAGAATACAGGACATGCCTATTTGCATTGAGGCTCATCAGCGACATTCATCACAGCACTTTTTGAAAATCACAGACTCCCAAACGGCACCAAGCACGAAAAGCTCAATGGCGATATTCCATCTATTTGCAAGACTGCCGCTCGAACTCCGCATGAATATCTGGGCATTTGCTTCCAACGAAGATCGAGTAGTCAAGGTCCGTCGCAAGCGACACCCTACTCGAGATTACTGGTCACCAAGCCCAGTCCCGGCAGTGACCAGAGCATGTCACGAATCACGAAAATATTGCGCCTATCAAAAAGCTTTCGTATCTGATGGATCTTTCCGATATATCTGGGCAAATTTTGACAGCGACAGTTTCCAGATGCTAGGCTCGGTGATGTGGGGACTCGTTGAGGAAGACCACCCTGAGAGGAATGAGATAAGGCATATAAAGATCGAATTGGCCACTGGAAATGCGCTGTACGATGAGCTGGACTACGAATTGGAATTCTTCTACCACAACTATCGTCATCATATTTGCCATCTTCCGAAGCTTGGAAGTTGCGATGTATTGGTGAATGGCGATCTCCATTTTTGGGGATCCTCTATCAGCGAGATGTACTGGGGGACATGTCCAAGGAGCAATGTTCGCATGATTGATGCGAAGACAGGGGAGTGGATCGATATGGATACAGCTGGGCCGTATCTAGACTGGATGGATAATTATATGGGCATCGACCCCGAGGAAGGCCCAATTTATACGAGAATGGATCAATTCTGGGATGAAGAGGATGAGGAAGATGTTGCAACAAGGTACAATGCAATGATGAAGATGAAGGAGGGCTTACCACGGGTTGACTTAAACTACTGAAAATATATCGCCTTTTAACTAGGCTGGGTTCGTATGATTGGTGGGCGAGTCTAATGACTAAGCAGATGCAGTTTTTAGATTTCACACAGCCGTCAAAGAAGAGAGACTCAATGTGTTAGCGTTCATTCGTGTATTACAATAGCATACTTGGAGGGAAAGCAAGGAATGGAAGTAGCATGAAGCGTGCATGCTGAATTTCCCGAGTTGGCCTGAGCCGGAGCTACCGTCAGGAATATGCATCACAGCCGAGTGATCAAGGGAGGAGACCCACCCTCACGATTATCAAGCGTAGTAGTGATGTACCCGCTCGATTTGTAGCACCATCAGAGGGCTCTTGGAATTTTCTGTTCTGATGAAAGAAACGAGCTTCTCTGTGTGTTCACCACCACAGAACAAAAAAATTCCCAAAACACAAAGGGTAAGATCAACAAGTAGGAGATGGGGCAACGTACAAGAAAAGCGTCGCTAACTGCTCTAGACGATTCCTCCCGCGCTTTAAGTCCATCTCCACAGTCGCCAAAAACATCACTAGCCTCTTAGTCCCGACGACTTCAGCTTTACGCAGGCCCTCTCGTTGAAGTACTATATGAACCCATAAGCTATGTACGAATTGTTTGTGCAATTGATTACTGACTGTGACCATTCACAGAGCGTTGCGACAAGCTATACAGACAGTATAACGCACGTTAACGACGAGGCTTCGAATGATGCGGATGACCGTCATCTTGATTCAAAACCTCACCCAATAGCCCCCTCTCTGTTGAAACTGTAGATTCATCTACAATTACTCATTGGCACGCCTAATTAAAAGAAACTGGCAGAATGCTGAACGAGGCATATTATTTATCCTTCAGGCGTTAGTGTCATATAGGACCCGAAAAAAATACAAAAACATATAACAGCGGGGATTCGCTGATGGTCACCCACTCAACTACTAGTCCACCGGTACGTTGCTTAAATAGGGCTGAGCGAACGGGAAGCCTTGTCGTCTCTTGTCCTGCCACCACAAAGACCGTTAAGATGTCTGTTTACAGTATCGTGCGACTTGAAAACAGGATTCTGTAAAAAAGGGAAGGATTTAATTAGTGCAGATAAGCCCTGGCTAAGGGATGACGATGACCCAATAATCTTGACAGCTAAGCGCTCAACCAATTCTAACATCAGAGCCTGCACACCAATCGTTTCCTCCGGCGAGCATTTGGTGTATCGCCACCAACATGATAGGCGCAATATCGCCCGTGGCAGACAGCTGCAAGCCGGAGCGTGTTCTTCGCTTGCATACTCGAAGGTCTTAAGCAGGTGGACTGCCCATCAGTCTCCCGTGCAGCCCCATACAGTCAGTAATTATCATCGCAAGCTATGGAGCATCTTTCTTCTTCGTTCGAAGATCTGTCGTTCAGCGTCTCTAGCTATGCCATCGTGACTGATCTATTACAGCGCTTGGGCATTGATGTTGGACAACTTGCTTCAATATACTTCTTCCTCTTTGCTGGATATCGATTAGGCCAGTGTTAACACAAGACAAGCTCCCATTTCACGTCATATGTCGAGGTTGACAATTGGGATTTTTTTTCACAAACACTTGCTAGGTAAATGGGTGTCGTCAGTGCAATAGATCACGCGCTCACAGAAGAACTTTAGACTGGGCTTCGGCACAACGTATTACAACGCTTAGCAGAGAGCTTAGAGCAGTCACTTTTGACCCATCCTCCGCATCAGCGTCGAACATCCGTGATCTCGAAGATGAGCTCACGCTCAATAGTAACGGTTTGTTCAACTTACAAAGATGGTACAGCAGGACCCCACTAGTGTACAAACTAAACTTCACAGGCAAATATTTCATGCACAATAGCTATCTATTCCACTGGCTGAGCGACCAAAGGCCAACCACTTGCGGGAGAGGTTTCGACCAATATATCATAATTCGTTGCTTTAGCCGGAGCACCAAACATATTAAAGATTTCTTGAGCGCAATCTCTTACGCGTGGTTCACCTTGCGTTCGTAGAAATTCCCCAACATTCTGACCCGCGATTTGAGGTCTCAATGTAGATATTGGGCTTATAGATAAGCATCTTGAATTCAGACACTGTAGGTAATATGGTTGGAAGCGTAATTTATTGACGAAACTCTGCTGATTTCATTCCTGAGAAGGACCATTGGCTAAGGAACAAGATACCACCAGAGCAGGAAGTCCATCAGACTTCGCACAATCTTGTAGCAACCTACAAGGACTCGGCAGTTGTAAGGTGCAGTCTTGGCGAACGAATGAGCAGGGTGGTTACATACATGTCTGACATTCAAAGATGACAACTTGTATTTCTTGCTAGAAAGGAAGCGCTAACGCTAGCCCTAATTGCTTTAAGGTCTTCCCCTCAAAACTCTGGTCGATACGCTTGTCCAAACATATCACAGGTTTAAGGCATGTGTCGAATTCATCCATATTAGCAACACCCATATAGCCACCTACCATCTCCTCCATGTTTCCTTGACTCTCAACGGCAGCCTTTGGCCATCGGCTGTGCCCATTGGCCCCGGCGTCCATTTTCAATATCATTTCCGTTATCTCCTGATGTTTGAACAATGTTGCAATGTGGAAAGGTGTATAGCCTTCCCGAGTCATTCGGTTGACATCGGCACCTGCTTGGAGTAGCAACGAGACTACTTTCCCATTGCCGATACAAGACGCTAGAAGGAGTGGAGTAGCGTCGTCTACCGCCGTCACTTCAATGCCGGCGCCGTTTTGTAGAAGCAACCGAACCGCTCCTGGTTCGTCGCTTTCAATCGCGTAGAACAGGGGGGTCCTGCCCCACCGGTCGGGCGCATTTACGTCTGCGTTGTGATGAATGAGTGATTGTACCGTCATCCGGTAACCGTGCGAAGCATTCCAATGTAGTGAGTGCTCTTCGTCCATGATAGTCCCTTGCGTTTACGTCCGCTCCGTTCTTGATCAGGTACTGTACAGTTTTCTGATGTCCTCTCTCTGCTGCTATAAGCAGTGGTGTCCAGCTGTGTATTTCTGCATCGATGCACGCGCCTGTCTCGACCAATAGCTGTGTAATTCTGTCGCAACCGAATTCAGACGCTATGTGTAGTGCTGAACGTCCATTCCTCTCACACTTATCCACATCAGCGCCTTGTTCTAAGAGTAGCCGTACTATGTTCTCATGTTCTTGCCACGTCGCAAGTGTCAGAGCTGTAGAGCCGCAACCGTCCATAGCGTCAATGTCGACTCCAATCTCTACAAGCGCTCGAACCCTCTCAAATTGGCCATCCTGAGCTGCGGAACCGAGAGCGGACACCACACTGCTTCCTCCTGATTTCTTTTCCGTCATATGGGCCAATTCAGCTCGTTTGCTTGGTTCTTTCCTTTGTGCTGTTACCCATTTCAATATCTCGCCGCCAGCGCTGGTCTTGCCTAGCAAGATAGACACAATCCCATCATGCTGGTTGAGTGCTGCTGCGTGCAGTGCAAAGGTGTCCATTCGTCTTGATCTCTTTTGTCGGGTCGGATCCGTTTTGCAATAGGATGTTAATGATTGACTCATGTCCCCTCGACGCCGCTGCGTGCAAAGCGGTGCATCCGTAATTGTCTTGCACCAAGACATTTGCCCCACTGTCGATTAAGATCTGCAGAACTCTTTCTTGTCCATCCTGAGCGCTCCATAAAAGAGCCGTTTCGCTCTTGTCATTCATTGCATCGACTTCTGCCCCTCTGGCTATAAGCAGGCTTGCGATTTCCAAATACGGTAGCGACCAGTACAGTGATGTGTTGCCATAGTAATCTTTCGAGTTGGCATCGGCACCATTGTCCAAAAGTATGTGGACCACTTCTGTATGGCCTTGAGGTACAGCCCAAGCTAGTGATGTACTCCCTGCATGATCTCTCCAGTTGACGTCAATTTCTTTTTTCAAAAGCATCCGTACCGTTGCCTCGTTGCCAGCCTCTGCCGCTAGGATGAGCGCCCGATTCATTCCATTTTGTGGAAGATCGAGTGTATCGCAGCAGTCTAACAGCATCTTGACCAATTGTGTGTTTCTGCCGATGATAGACCAGTCAAGCGAAGACCATCCTTCTAAGTCCTGAGCCATGACATCAGCTCTATGCTTGAGCAGTAGTTCTATGACCGTCCTGTGGCCATTTCTTGATGCCCAATGGAGCGCTGTTTCTCCTTTGTGATTTCTGGTATTCACTGGAGCACCTTCTCGACATAAAACTCGGACCACAGCTGCATGTCCAAAATGAGCTGCTAAATGTAGCGCTAAACAGCCATGGCTGTCTTGTCTGAGGATATCCAAACCTCGATCGGGATCGGACAGCACAAACTTATGCCACTCCCACGACTCGCTCTCATATATGGCCCACAAGGGACATGAAATGGCTCGGCCCTCGTCCCAAGACATATCGCACTCTCGGCACAAAGGGTTGTGCATGTGACCGCAACTGAAGATCTGCAGGCAAATATGGCATGTGTTGTACACATCTTTTCCCTGCTTGAACTTCTTCTTTCGCCAGTGTTTCAATTTTTTGGGAACAATTATCATAGGAACAAGACTATGGACTCCAGATCAATTGCATGTATTGGCTGTTACGAGCTGTTCACACTGAGCTGTGAACATCTAACAAAAGCCTACCCCCATTCTATTGGTCAGTTCATTCTATTGGTCAGTATCAGCCTATACTTGTGCTTATGATCAGCAATCACTCTTATTTGTCATCGCCAAGATTCTCTTGCTCACATTCGGAAAAGCCTGGCATGTCGTAGGCTTAGTGTAATCTTTGCTACTACTTGTTTGAGACAACAGTGTACCTGCCTGGCTCACCGGACTTGGAGTAGATTCTAGGTAGACTGTACTGAAAAGTACTTAAACCTACATGCCTATCTTGCGCTTTGTCAAGGCCACCTGGGAGTCTCCAGCTAGAACCTATCTCCACAAATTCGGCTGCATATCGCTATCGTCGCTGGTTCCGATCCGAGCAGCATCACCGACCTCTTTAGCACCATGCGGCCTCAGTTGCTCCTCAAAGTGCCATCTGAAGTCACCATTTTCTATAACGACAATAATATCACTCATGATTCCATTCTTTCTGGAACTATCAGCTACACCAACATATCAGCCCTGAACACTTCTTCCATAGCCGCTCAAGTTTCACTTTTCCAACTGGGCACCTTCAAGAACAATAATCAGAACGCAGACAAGAGGAGACAAAGTGTGGGCTTTCCCTTCCTCCGCCGCACTCCAGTATCGAAGGAAGACGTATTGGATGAGGTCGACTCCATTCTCGCAACCACAATCTCACTTCCTCTCAGGATTCAAAGCCAGCATCCTATCGCTTTGAGATTGTTCTCCCTATTGACCTCCCTCCAACACTGGACTTCCCTACCTTCTCCGTGTTCTACGCCCTCGTCGCCACAAGCACCTTGCCATGGGGTCAAATATCGCGCACATGCCAGAGGATCAGAATCTCCCGACGCCCACTCGAGCCAATACCTATCCAGCCTACGCCAACTGCGTACTCTCACTCGCCCTTTGCGCTGTGCGTGAGCTTTGATGCCCCCAATCCCCGAGGCAACGAGCTATCCGCAGTGCTGCACCTGTGCGGCATGCACACGCACATGACTTCAACCCTTTCGTGGGAAGTTGAGGAGATCGCAACTGTCACCGCATCCAAACCCGGACGCGACGCCAATATCGACATCTCTGAGGAAAATCGACCAGGGAAGCCGTGTATACAATGCGCCACCTACACTCCCCCATACTACAGAGACCGCCGACATCCCGTTTACAATCACCGTCCCGCGCGACACCGAGGTTCCGAGCGCACCGCGCGCAGACAGCTGTGTGCTGGACGCGTGGTCGCCCAAGCATGCGCGGTGTCAGAAGATGGGGTTCGAGCTGAGGGTGGAGCAGGTGTTGCGGATTAGGATGTATGTTAGCCAGGGGAAAGATGCAATGGGCATGAGAGGTGTGGGCCGGGATGTCTACAGTGTGGCTCTGCCGTTGCGGGGATTGGCGGACTGGCTTGGGGATGCGCAGGGTACGCAGAGAAAGAAGTATTGTATCACGCGAGAAGCGGCTTGAGAGGCTGCTGGTAGCTGTTGAGTACTGAAGACTGGTTATAGAAATGTCGAGTAATATACTAGAGGTAAGGTAGACTTACGCGATTCATGACTTAGCAGAGTAGCTGACTAGCTACAAAAAGAAGGTAGGAAGAACTCTGTCCTAAATCGGTATCGAGTCTGCGGGATGCATGGCGCCAAGCTTTTCAATTTCGCAAGCTTGTGTAAGGCAATTCCATCAACAACATTTCGCCCCGCCGCCTTGGTCCATGCCTCCAAACTATGCTTCGACTGGAAGGTGTTCTTGAAAATACCGCCTTCAGGGGATTGCGATGTCGATCGGATATTAAGGGCCATCGGCATTCATTCCTGTACGAGTAGCAGATCGCTCGAAGTTTTCATGATTCTGGTATACGGTACTGGCCAAGTGCTCGTCTATCCGGGAAGCGGCACTACATGGGAACCTCTGAGGATAACTAGTGCGCGCCACCTCAATCTTTCGACATGTATAAGTAGGCCGGTCGGATCCAAGACATCTCCTCCACCGCCAGTTGCTTTCGTTCGGCGTCACTCAAGCTTGCAATTTTCGCTCAAAGCTTGCACTCACCCTTCGTTCCGCTCAATCTCAACATCTGCAAGATGAAGGTCTCAGTCACGCTCTTGGCCTCCCTGGCCGCGACCATCGATGCCTCTCCTATGCCAAACAAGCGTGCACAGGCACAGCGCATTGAGGCTTCCATATTCGGGCCAGCTCAGCTCAAATCAGCAGTCGCTCAAACTGCTGTGAGCATGGAGGTCTTGAAGGAGAAGAAGTTGGCGCACCAGTCTGCCAAGGAACAGGCTGGCCAATTCGCCATGAATGCGTACTCCGCCATGGATGCCACTGCATGTGTCAACGGCACAGCAGGCGAGTACAAGTGCAACAATGTCGACATGATGGGCTTCCTCCGTCATCAAGATATGGGTTCCCGAACCCGTGTTGGTAACGACATCTGGGGTATGTTTGCTGCGCATTCATTGACATGAAGTCGATAACTGACCTGCTCAGGCTGGACGTCTTCGACAGGTCGCGAATTCGGTGCCGTCGGACAGACTGATGGTACCGCATTCGTCGAGGTTATGGCCGATGGCAGCTTGACTTACGTCGGCCGTCTGCCTACCCAGACCGTTGCCTCTTCATGGCGCGACATGAAGGTGATCGGCGACTTCCTCTATGTCGGGTCCGAGGCTGCGGACCACGGCATGCAGATCTTCGACATGCGCAAGCTCTTGACCCTCACCAGCCCTACGACATTCGGTTTGTCGTCGCTTACCGCACACTTCAGCGGCTTTGGCAGCAGCCACAACATCGTCGCCAACGAGGAGACCAACATGATCTATGCGGTCGGTACTGCCCGTAACCTCAAGTGCGCGGGCGGTCTGTGGATGATCGATGTTTCGAACCCAGCTCGTCCTCAGGATGCGGGCTGCGTCGCCAACGATGGTTACGTCCACGACGCTCAATGCGTTATTTACCGCGGTCCTCAGCAGCAGTACCAGGGACGCGAGATCTGCTTCAACTACAACGAGGACTCGCTCACCATCGTCGATGTCACCCGCCGCGCCATGCCTTCGACCCTTTCCCGCACATCCTACAACGGTGTTACCTACACCCACCAGGGCTGGCTCGCCAACGCTGAGATGACCCACCTCCTCCTTGACGACGAGCTCGATGAGCAGGAAGGCAATGGTCCCGCCGCTGATCAGCGCACCACCACCTACATCGTCGACATCCAGGACTTGCGCTACCCAGTCTTCCGCTCCGTGTACAAGAGCCCACAGAAGTCGATCGACCACAACCAGTATGTCATCAACGGCCTTAGCTACCAAGCGAACTACGGAAGCGGTCTCCGCATCGTGGATGTAAGCTCGGTTGGTTACGATGACTCAGCGGTTGGCTTCTCCGAGGTCGGATACTTCGACTGCAGACCTGAGGATGATGCTGTTGGCGGTGAGGCAACTTTCGACGGATCGTGGGGTGTCTACCCATACTTCCGTAGCGGACACATTCTGCTCAACAGCATTGAGCGTGGTGTCTACTCGCTCAAGTACAACGCTGCATAAGCATATGATAGACCAGACTCTTAATTCATCGAATAATGATAACAAATCAATCTTTCAGAGTCCTTTGTGCTAAAGTTTGATGTTTAGATTTCGATCGTGTTGAGAAGGGTTGGCCCGATAGACTTGCGGTTTCGGTGTCTCGCAAGTATCCGATTCAATTCCTGTAAGAATCTGAATGCGGTTCCGGCACTAGTGTCACTCTATCTAAAAACCCCCTTCGACGCGGTACGGTAGGTGCCTTCAGCTTACGTTTCGCAAGTACATGTTCGTAGCTAGGAATCAACTGGAAACAGTTGGAGGGGTAAGAAAATAGCTTGAGTACTGCATTGAGCAGTGGACTGGGAAGCAGTTGCATGTTCAATAGGTACATGGTCATGCCTTCACTCAGCGATCCTGGTAAACTCGGAGCTGCGCACATCGCGTCCTTATAGACGCTGCTTATTTACTACGCCCGCCAATATGCCGCCTTACACGCCCTTGCCCTGGGACCTCTGATTCGGCAATAATCACAGGCGTGCATCAGCCCTACCACCCCGAGCACAAGTTCCCTCGAGCTGATCCAAAGACATGGGTCGCGTCCGAGCTGACCGCTATCGATAGCGTAAGACAGCGGCTTACACAACGCGAGTTCCCGAGCATCTGAGTGAGATCCCGAAAAGCTTGTTCTCTATTGGCAATGTGCCTACTGCCTTCGACATGTAGGTGTTGCGGACTTAGCTAAGATCCCTTCTCCTCGGACATGCACGGTCGTATGGGTCTCCTGACCACACTGCGCCGCGGCGTCTTCGGGCGACATATAGTCAGCTTCACAGCCACGGATGATGCAATGGCTGGTCGTATCTAGAGTCACGAGTATTGCATCGTGTTGCTGTTCTCACCGGAGAGTGCGCCCGGGGCAGTCAGCAAGATGCGTTCCTGGAGCGGAACCTTGACAGGCTTGTACCTAGGCGGTCTGATTCGGTCTCTTCAAAGACGCTGGATATGGAGTGCATACCGTGACTGGATTCCCCAGACTATGGACCGGTTGACAGTCAAAATGACCTCAGCAGCACGACGCTATTGTGGATGCCATTACCCTCTTTTGCAATGCTTGGTCAAGGTTGCCTAGGGGCTGAGAGCATTGTGTTAAAAAAAGCATCAACAGTGGCTGAATGGGTCCGAATCTGATGCACACACACCAGCGAGGCCGTATAGACTCTAGAGGAAGATGATTGGAGTCAGGATCGGCTTGAACGAGGGTCGTCAGATATAAAGCCCAGTGGTTCGCAGATGCCCCTTGAAGGTCTCGAAGCCATCCACAAAGAACATTCCGAGTTTCGAGAGCATTCGACCCAGAAAAATCCAGTATTGGCTATCATGGCACCTATGGCGACGGTAAGCTTCTTGCAGTAGCCTGACGTTCCGCACTTACTGGTGCCCAGAACGACATGATGAATGGACACACGAACGGCAGCAGTAGGACAGCCACGAACGGTGCGACAAATGGTGCCACGAATGGTACACCTCCATCGGGCGGATGTCCCTTCATCGGCCTCAGCACCGGGCCACCAGACTTCCCACATGAGTCGAACCACGAGGGCAGCTTCTTGACGACCATGAATGGTAGGCGGGCTCATACCACAGCCAAAGTACTGCACTGAAGCTGAACCCACATAGGCGCACCCGTGGCGAAGCCGGCGGCCAGTCAGCGTATTGGCAACCAGCTCAGGGCTACTCTGCTCCTGCAGGATATCAACCTGCTCGAGCTCATCCAGCATGTTACTCACGAGCGCATCCCAGAACGCCTCGTGCATGCCAGAGGCTTCAATGCCAACGGATACTTCGAGGTTACTGATGATATCACCGAACTCAGCAGCGCTGCCTTCCTCAACAAGGTCGGCAAGAAGACGCCACTCCTTACGCGATTCTCCACCGTCGCTGGTGAGCGAGGCTCTGCCGAAACCGTTCGAGACACACGAGGCTTCGCCTTCAAGCTGAGGACGGAAGAAGGCATACTCGACTGGCTCTTTCTTTCTACGCCCGTCTTTCCCATTCGCGACGGGGCCAAATTCCCTTCTTTTACGCATGCCACCAAGCGTAATCCCAAGAGTGGCCTTCCGGACCACACCATGTTCTGGGACTATATGAACAACAACCAGGAAGCGATTCACTTCTTGATGTTCTTGTTCAGTGACCGCGCCACTCCAAAGGACTTTCAGCATGCGGACTGCTTCAGCATCAACACGTACCGCTTTACGAAGCCGGTAAGACACCAATGTATCCCCTTGTGTATCCTGATATTAACACACTCAGGACGGTACATTCGTGTACGTGAAGATCCACGTCAAAGCCGACCAAGGCGTCCAGAACTTCACTGCGCCCGAAGCGCAGACCGTCGCTGGCATGGATCCAGACCACCAGACCCGCTCACTCTTCGAAGAGCTCGAGAACGGCGGCACTCCCTCCTGGACCGTTTTCGCGCAAATCATCGAGCCAGAAAAGGCAGCCAGCTACCCCATCAACATTTTCGACGCGACCAAGACGCTGCCTTTCGAGGACTTTCCTCTCAAGAGATTTGGCAGAATCGTCCTGGACAAGAACGTCGAGAACTTCTTTGCCGAGAGCGAGCAGAGCGCATTCAGCCCGACCAATATCGTTCCTGGCTGGGCACTGTCGCCGGATCCCAGTAAGTTCTCGTGAGCGTGTGTATGTCTATCGCCGTGTCTAACGCGCAAATAGTCCTCCAAACCCGCGCACTCGCCTACGCAGACACCCAGCGCCACCGCCTAGGCACAAACTTCATCCAACTCCCCGTCAACCGCCCAGAGCACAGTTTCAACCCGCTCAACCGCGACGGGCCCGCCTCGCTCGGTAACAATCTCGGCGCGACGCCAAACTACTTCCCTTCGTCGTTTTTCAAGTACGGCGTTGCGCCGCAGTACGCGCAGCCCGATGAAGAGCACTGGCTCGGTACGGTGGAAGATTTCCAGTCGCAGGTCGTGGCGGCCGATTACGACCAGGCGCGCATCTTTTGGCAGAAGACGCTGGCGGCGGAGCCGGGGCAGCAGGAGAATTTTGTGGGGAATGTGGCAGGGCATTTGAGTGTGGCGGTGGGGTCGGTTCGGGAGGGGACGTATGGTGAGTTTTACTTTTTCTTGTTGTTGGGTGCGGTTACTCGGTTTCTCGTTGTCTCGCTCTATTTTTCAGAACGTCACACTGACTTTGGCCCAGCTATGTTCGCGCTCGTGGATAAGGACCTCAGCGCTAGGATCCAGACTGCTACTGAGGCTCTGGTCGTGAAGCCCGCCGCGTCCAAGACGCCGGCGATGAATGCGAAGATGCAGAATCTGAAGCTCGCGGATATCCACGCGAAGAAGTCATCTGGCAAGGAACACCACAACTTTGATCTGTTTGCGCATAAGGGGTGAGAAGTGTGATTGTATAGTAGATGAGGCGAGGCGTAGTGTTCTTGATGGTATAGAGCCGAATAGACTGGTTGCAGATAACTCCTCCGCGTGCCTTAGCAAACAATGCAAACATTAACGTCTTATGCGTAGCTACAACACTCTTATCACCTAACTTAAATAGTAAACGTTTGTTGGACCTGCACGTGCTTGTTAGTAAGCCCGGGAGGAATCGCAGACGCCGAGATATTGCGCGACTTGAGACGTACTCTGTCCTTCTTAGAGATGGGCATCGTGGACAAAGTGGGGCGTGTTGTGGAAGAACAGTCGTTGTAAAGTTTTGTGGGTTCAAGAATAGTTGTACAAGGCGCGGGCAAAGTTTCGGTTCGCGTTCAGCACGCTAACACCAGTGGGGCCTCAGGTCACGTGCTGATCATTGTGATCTCTGGCATGCGACTGCTTCCTCTCTACTTGATTGCAGCATCTGGCGAATCGATCGCTGATGTAATATGACCTAGAACTACCTGGTACCAAGCAACTTCACGGTGCCACTCGCGGACCTTGCCTCGCCCTTGCGACGCATGCATTGCGCCGTTGTCTTAACGTTTGCATATAGCCATGCATACAGCCATGCATACAGCCATGCAGCTACAAGTAATACCTTCACCGATAGCGTCTCTTGGTCTACCACTAATCTTGGTCTTTGTAGTCGAGAACGAATATCAAGCCCAACTAATGCCTTCTTTCATAAGTAGGTATCCACAGCAAAGCTAACACAATCTTCGAACTCTTTACTATCTAAGATTTCCAATTAAAATCATCTCTGCTATTAGCTATACCAGAAAATAATATAGCAATTATTAGGCTTATAGCTGCTCTCAGCTTTAGCTTATAGGGACTTTTACCTAGAGGAAATAGAAGGAACTAGTTATATTAAATACTACTATATCAGTAGATCTTTCTTAACAGAAGGTTAATTATAGATTTTCTGCCTCTGTCTATTATCTAGCTAGGGAATCTTTAGTAGAAGTTTACTTATACTACAGATTAAGATTAAAGAAAAAGCTTAGTAGCCCCTTACTAAGACTCTTTTTAGCAAGTAATATATAGACTAGTTAATAAATATTAGCTTTATAGACTGCAATAGAAAGACTTATAGATTAGACTAGTAAATAGGTATAGGTAAGGTTATAGTTAGAGTCTTATATAAGTAGGGTAAGGTTAGAGTTAAAGTCTTATATAATTAGAGTAAGGTTAGAGTATAAAAGCTAGAGTAAGTTAAGAGATTAGAGTAGGCTAATTAATATTAAGCTTAGTGCTTAAGGGATTATTCTATAAGAGAGTAAACTAAGATAATAAGGTTAGGTTCTAAGCAAGTATATTAAATAGCTAATAACTTAGATTAAATATAATAATCTATAAGGGTTTATTATTAGATCTATATACTTTAACTTATCCTATAGTTCTATACTTATCCTACAGTTCTATACTATAGAATTATAGGCGTACTATAGGATTATAGGAAGTCTATATAACTATCCTATAGTCTTACTTTATCCTACACTAAGCTATATAGGATATAGGATTATATAACCTTCTATAGAGTAGTATTATCTATTAGTTTAAAAGTACTAACCTTCTTACTAACCTAGCTAGTTACTACTATTCTATTACTACTTCCCTTATAACTACTTAAGCCCCCTTCTTAGGTTTATAATACTATCTCCTTCTCTTCTTTCTTTATATCCTTATAAATTATTTCTAATAGTCTCCTCTAGTACCCTATATTATTATACTCTTAGTAATTATATAAACTCTATTAGTTAAGTTATAATAGTATCTTATTAATATTATATAAAGAAGAAACTTAAGTATTATATATCTTTATTAAAGAAGAAGTATAGAAATTATTATTATAATAGAGTCTATATACCTTATATTCCTATTAAGGTACTAGTACCTAACTTTACTAAGTTAGATATAGAGTTAGTATAATTAGATAAGTAGGAGGTAGAAGCTAAGGCTACTAAAGAGGCTATATTTAAAAAGATACTTACTGCTTATATAAAGAAGGATTATCTTTATAAATAAAGGAAATTATTAAAGTATTAAGAGTAATAGTAGGTTAATAAGTTAGGTTAATATATTAAAGATATTAAGGCTCTAAATATTAGAGAGTTATTAAATAATAAAGTCTTATTATTAGAGAATAGTTTAATACTAGGGACGCTTTTATTAGATTAGTCTACTTTTACTCTATCTTAGTTAAAGAGGGATCCTTTACTAGCTAGTATTAATCCTATAGGTCTTATAGAAGTGTAAGTATATCTTTTATTTACCTAGTATTATTTTATTCTTTCCTAATAGTTCTTTAGGTTATCTAAGGGTTCCTATATATTTTTACTAGATAGGTAATTTAGCTATTTAACTAAATACTATATTTCTAGATCTCTAGAGTTTCTATTATTCTTATAATCTAGGATTTATTTAACCTTAAATTTAATTTCTTCTTCTAGTTTATAGTAGAATATTTATTATATTAGTATATTAGAATCTACTAGTTCTAATATCTTAATATAGAACTTTAGGTATATCCTTATATCTTTTAGAAGATTAAGTATATAGTTAACTAGTCTACTTTATTCTTTAATAAAAAATAGTCTAACTTTTATATAGTCTAAACCTTAATTTAGTTATTATATCTAAAGGTTTTTTATAAGTAGGTATACTTTATCCCCCTCTTTTAGCTAAGGTACTATTTTTTATTTTTAGTTAATATAAGAAATTTACTGCTATTAAGCCTTAAGTAGTTAGTTCTCTATTTCTAAGTATATTTCTTTTATTTATTTAGCTATTTTCTTTACTACTTTAGTATTAATACTAGGAAATATTCTATTAAATAGATTTAGGTATTAGCTATAGTCTATATAAAATAGTAATATACCTATAGATTCTGCCTTTTTATTATTATAGGCTATTTATACTATTAGTAATAATAATACCTAATTATTCTATTTATAGTTGCAGTATATTTATAAATACTGTTTTAATATTCTATTTATTTATTCTATTTATCTATCTATTTCTAAGTAGTATAATATAGATAGTTTCTTCTTAATTCTATATTCTACTATAAGTGTACTCTAAAAGTTAGATATAAATAACTTATCTTAATTACTAATAATTATCTTTAGTAATTCTCTTAATTATATAATTTAGTTAATAATAATTCTTACTAGTTAAGGTATAGTAAAATCTTTTCTAAAAGGTATAAATTCTATACCTTTTATAAATTAATCTATAATATTAAGAATTCTATTATACTTAAATCCTATTACTTTATCTGTAGACTTAAGTAAGTTAGTAATAAAGTCTATAGTAATATCTTCTTAAGGTTTAGTTAGTATTAGTATTAGCTATAACTCTCTATATAGTATATAGGTTATATACTTATTCTATTAGTAAGATACGTATTTCTTAATATATTATTTAACCTTTATTTTAAGGTTTAGTATATTATAATTTCTTTAGATAAGTTTTATAGTTCTAAATACTCCTATATACCTATATACTAGATTATTATAGTATTATTAGATAAGTTCTTTATAGAATTCCTCTAGTATTCCTATTATAGTTTATAAGATTATAAGAAGGTTATATACTAAGCTAAGAGTTCTATTCTTATTTATTTATAAGATAGGTATATTAACTTCTAGTAGTCCTTTTATAAGGTTATATTATCTACTTAGAGTATTAGCTCTTCTATTATTCTTTCCTAGGGTGTATATAATTTTAAACTTATATTATCCTAAAAGCTCTAACTATTATACTTATCTTTAGTTTAATTATTTTATTATTATAAAGTATATAAGGTTCTTATAGTTAGAGTAGATTATTAGTTTAGAATAGCTTTCTATATATACTCTCTAGTATTCTAGTATATTAATAATAGCTAATAACTCTTTATTATAGATATTATATTATTTCTCTAGTTTAGAGAACTTTCTTAAGTAGTATACTACTAAGTACTATTTACTATCCTTTTCTTATAGTACTGTAGCTTCTTCTACTAGATTAGAAGTATCTATTTTAATTCTTAGTAGTTTTCTACTTTAGAATACTATTAGGACTAGTTCCTTAATATATACTTCTTTTAGTATATTAAAGGCTTATTATTAACTTTTACCCTATCTCTATACTACTTCTTTTCTTATAATTTATATAAGTAGTAAGAATATCTTTATAAAGTCCTTAATAAATTATTAGTTAAAGTTAATAAATCCTAGGAATAATTATATATTCTTAACTTTCTTAGGTTTCTTCTATTCTTTAATTACCTTAATTTTACTTTTACTAATTTATACTCTATTAACTCCTACTATATATTCTAGAAATTCTACTTTTTTCTTATAGAATTTATATTTTATAGGTTTAAGTTCTAGGCTGTAGGCCTTTAGTTATCTAAGTACTTCTATAATATATTTTATATATTCTTCCTTATTTTCTAAGTATATAAGAATATTATCTAGGTATATAATTATATAGTTATTAAGGTATTCTTATAGTATATTATTTACTAATTTCTAGTATAATACTAGTATATTAGTAAGGCTAAAAGGTATAATAGTATACTTAAAGTATCTATATTAAGCTCTAAATACTATCTTCTATTCTTTACCTTCTACTATTCTAATAAGGTTATATGCTCCTCTTAGGTTTAAAGTAGTAAAGATCTTAGCTTATAAGAGTCTATTATATAGCTCTTAGATATTTAGTAGTAGATAGTAATTCTTCTTTATTATTATATTTAGCTTATAATAGTTAATATATAGTTATAGTATTCTATCTTTCTTTAGTATAAATAGGACTAAATATTCTACTAAAGATTTAGATTTTTATATAAAACCCTTTACTAAATTTTCCTTAATATAGTTCTTAAGTACTTTAAGCTCTTTCTTAGATAGTTAGTATATTAGTTTAAACCCTAGGTATTTCCTATCTTTAAGTTTAATCTTATAATTCTATTTCTAATATACTAGTAGTACTCTTAAGCCTACTTTCTTAATAAATATCTTAATAAATTTATTATATTTCTTAGGTATTCTTTAAAGTAATACTTTCTTCTTATCTTCTCTTATACTATTCTCTATACTATATATAGAGTTAAGGTCCTTTTTCTTTATATTCTAATTCTTTAGTAGAAGCTTAGGTACTTTTAGTTTTAAAGTAACTAATATTATTATCTTCTTATCTAGTAAGTAATTATCTATCCTTATTCTAGAAATACTAATAGAATTTATATCTTAGTTATCCTTTAGTAAGACCTATTAATTCTTCTAATTAATATCTAGATTATAGTTTCCTAGCTATAGTAGCCCTAGTATAGTATTATAACTAGCCTTATTAAGAATATTAAAGATTACTCTATAGTATATATAGGGGGTAATATACACTATTATAGTTACTTCTTTTATAATCTAACTTTATAAACTATTAGCTATAATTACTTTATAGAGTTTCTCTTTCTATATAAAGTAAAGTCTAGCTCTACTTACTACTTTTATAGAAATATAGTTATCTTATAAACCTAAGTTAATTATTACCTCTATAAAGTAGTTTATTTCTTCCTCTTCTACTAGTATTTATATATATAGTACCTCTAATCTAATATTAAGGTATTCTTAGATTCTTAATTACTATCTAGTTCTAGAGGTACTATTATCTCTAAGTTAAGCTTCTTATTTCTTTCTAAAAAAGATTACTTATTAAATCTATTATATAGCTTCTCTATATTATAGTATATATAATTAGGTACTATATATATATACTATATTTTATTAAAATATTAGTTATTAATAGTAAGGGTCCTTACTACTATATTCTTATTTATTTATCTATAAAAGTAGTTTACTATTCTTTTATCCTATAAGTAGTCTTAGTATTTATTCTTTTAGTAGTTAAAGAATTACTATTTATACTTATTTCTAGGTAAGGGAAAGTAACTATTCTTATACTTTACTACGTAATAAGCGTTATAGTAGTTATAGTAATATAATCTATAGTATAGACTTACGTATATTAGGTTTTAGTAGTCCTTATTATAGTAAATTTCTAGTATAATATATTTATTTTTCTTTATTTTTCTTAGCTTTTATAGTTAAGGGCCTAGATAGTACTTATCTTTTATAATATATCTATTATATCTAAACTAGCCTTTAGTCTACTTATACTTAAGATATTAGTTTTAATATATTATATAGCGTTATTTTTTAATAAGCTGTCTATCTTCTATAACTTTCTATAAGATACTAGTATTATACATGTATAGATATCTCTAAGGGATATCTTTTACTTCTAGAGGTATAACCTCTATTCCTAGGTATATCTTAAAGTTACTATATTTTAGAGCTTTAGATTTAATTATTATATTATAAAGCTTAGAGGGTTCCCTTAGGAACTTTTTCTCCTTATAGCCTTTATTTATAGGTTTAATTATTTCCTATAAGCTAGTACTATATTTAGTATTATAACTACCTCTACTAATAGTATTAATATAATATTCTACTTTATTTTTACTGCAGCAGTCTCTAAGGAAGTATCCTATCTTTCTATAGCTGTAGTATTCTAAGTTCTTTTTACCTTTACTGCCTTATTAGTATATTACCTTCTAGTACTTCCTTTTCTTTCTTTTAATTATATTAATATATATAGGTTTAGGCTCTTTAGAAGTATAGTAACTAGTAGTATAGTTATTCTAGTAGTAAACAAAGTTTTATCTTAGCCTTCTCTTATTTAGTTATCTAGTTATTTTCTTCTTATAGGATTATTCTTCTAATATAAGTTTATATAATTAATTATTAAGTTAGATTACCTCCTTATAGAGTTCCTTTATATTATAGATATTAGCTCTAGTTTATATAAGTTCTAGTTATATATTAGGCTTTAATTCTTATTTATATATTTATTAGAGTATATTATTATTCTATTAGGCAATTTCTATATATTATTAGAATATTATAGTATAGTTAGTATAAGACTTAGTTTATTATAGGGTCTATAGCTTCTACTTTATAATAGTCTTCTCTATAGAAGGTAAGAAGATCTTTTTAAGGTATTCCTTAAAGAGGTCCTAATCTTCTATAAGTACTTTATTTTTAATATTATCTATATTCTAATCCTAGTATCTTATAAGGATTAGGGTTATCTATAGTTTAGTAGTTCCCCTTATATATATAGATATAATAGAGACTTTATTAGCTTTAAGAATTCTTTTATTAATATAAAAGTATTAATTAAATTAAAGAATCTATAGCTTAAGTTTATCCTTATCTCTATAATATAGGTTAGGCTGTTATAGCTTAAGTCCTTATAATAGTAGTCTAGATACTAATAAGTTTAGAGTAAGAGTTATTGTAGTATTACTTATCTTAAGAGTATTTAAAATATAAAAGCTAGAGTAAGTTAAGAGATTAGAGTAGGCTAATTAATATTAAGCTTAGTACTTAAGAGATTATTCTATAAGAGAGTAAACTAAGATAATAAGGTTAGATTCTAAGTAAGTATATTAAATAGCTAATAACTTAGATTAAATATAATAATCTATAAGGGTTTATTATTAAGATCTATATACTTTAACTTATTCTACAGTCCTATACTTATTCTATAGTCCTATACTATAGAATTATAGGTATACTGTAGGATTATAGAAAGTCTATATAACTATTCTATAGTCTTACTCTATTCTATACTAAGCTATATAGAATGTAGAATTATATAACCTCCTATAGGGTAGTATTATCTATTAGTCTAAAAGTGCTAACCTTCTTACTAACCTAGCTAGTTACTACTATTCTATTACTACTTCTCTTATAACTACTTAAGCCCCTTTCTTAGGTTTATAATATAGAGTTAGAGTCTTACTAAGCAAATTTTTTCTTTCTATAATAATATTTTATTATATAATAAGTACTAAAAATTTGCTTAGTAAGACTCTAACTCTAACTTTACCCTAATTATATAAGACCTTAACTCTAACCTTATTCTAATTATATAAGACCTTAAACTCTAATCTAACTCTAATTATATAAGACTCTAACTCTAACCTTACCTTACTTATATAAGACTCTACTCTAACCTTACCTCTAGGGTACCTAGTACCTATTTACTAGTCTATTATAGATAGTTTAAGTATATAATAATAGCTATTTAGTACTAAGAACTTAACCTATTTTCTATATAGCCTAGATAATACTATAGATACTTACCTAGATAACAGACCTTAGCTTTAGCCTAGCTATAATATATATATATACTACTTATACGCTATTACTACTTATATACTAATAATATAAATACTAAACTTTTTCTAAACTTTAACGCATTATAGCTCTTTTAATATAGTAGATATTAATAAGGTAATTAAAGATTTAGAATTATATAAGTCTAGTCCTAATTATCTATACTAAAAGTATACTACTAAATAAGGTATAGATTATAGTATACTTAGCTAAAGATACTAGAGTATTTTATAATTAGTAGTAGCTATATATAATATATAGAAGAAACTCTCTTCTATATAATAATAAGAGCTTATATAGTATATATAGAAGCTTTTAGATTAAGGCCTACCTCCTATAAAAGAGATAGTATAAAATTTTACTAGTATAGTAGCTAGAAAGCCTATCTTAAAAAGTTAGGTTACCTACTTTATTAGCTAGAATAACCTTTATCTTATCTCTTAATAGGCTGCTCTTCTAGATTATTTATACTATAATACTAATAATAGGCTTAAGTATAAGTAATATTATAATAGGTTATACTATAAGATAAGTTACTATATTATAGAAGAGTATCTAATCTAGAATATAGATAAAAAGAGCTTTATAATTAGTATAATTAGATATAGTAAGAGAGTATTTAATAAGTTAGTATATATAACTAAGAGAACTAAATTCTTTACCTAAGATAGTAATAGAGAGTAGATAAGTATACTAGCTATAATTTATACTAATAGATTAAGTCTTCTACCTTCTATAATCTATTTAGCTAAGAGTAGAAATATCTATAATACTTAAGTAGATAATATACTAGCTAGTAATAATCTAATCTATATAGTAGCTATACTAACTAGCTAGACTAATAATAATTATAGGCTAGCCTAGCTAGTTAATATCTTTAATTAGTATATAAAGGCTAAAGCTTAGAGAAAATAGTATCTTCTTATACTTAATAGCTATAGAAGCTATATTATAATAAAATTTATTAACTACTATACTAAAAACTAGATTATTCTAGCTATATTTCTACTCTATTTAACCTATACTCTTTAGCTATTAAATATTAGATTATTTAGGCCTCTATTAACTACTTACTTAGCTAAACTTATATAGTATTAATAAGCTAGTTAGAGGCACTTACTAGTTAAGAAAGCTAATTTCTATTACCTATTTAAGTTAGTATATACTAGATTATTTATTAAGAAGAATATTATCTTAAGTTTTAAAGTAACTAGTATCTAGCCTATAGATCTAAGCTCTATACTAGATAGGCTTTAGCTAGCTACTCTACTAGATTAGACTAATTAGAATAAGTTAGAGGCTCCTTTTTACCTTTCTCTAACTAATTAAGCCTATATAGAATAATTACTATAAGAGATAGTAAAGGAAAGTACTTAGAAGGTAGCTAAAAAGCTTACTTTATTAATCTATTAGCTCTCTACCTAGAATAAGCTTTAATTACTTAAAATTATAAAGCTATATATATTACTTACTACTAAAAAAAAGTAGAAGAGCTATAATAAGGCTCTACTTCTTCTAGTACTAGACTAGGCTACTAAAGAGGCTATATTTTACTTTTCTTAGAGTATTTAAGTAGCTAGAGCTAATTTAGCTATTAAAGAGGTAGAAGAATACTAAATTAAGCTTTAAAAAGTTAAAATAAAGAAGCTTAAGAAAGATATAAAGCTCCTAAAGAATAAACTTACTAAGAAGAAGACTAAGAAATAAGTAAAGAATAAGAAGAGAAAGAATAGAGTAAATACTAAGAAGGTAGCTAAATAGGCCTAAAAGAAAGTAGAATAAGAGACTAAAAATACTAAGAAAGCTCTTAAAACTTCCTAAAAGTAGACTAGTAAATAGGTACTAGGTACTCTAGAGGTAAAGTTAAGATAGAGTCTTATATAAGTAGGGTAAGATTAGAGTAGAAGTCTTATATAAGTAGGGTAAGGTTAGAGTAAAGGTCTTATATAAGTAGAGTAAGGTTAGAGTAGAAGTCTTATATAAGTAGAGTAAGGTTAGAGTTAAGGTCTTATATAAGTAGAGTAAAGTTAGAGTTAAAGTCTTATATAAGTAGAGTAAGGTTAAGGTAGAGTTACTATAATATAACTAGGATAATTTTAAGAATATAATAAAAACTATTAACTTATATTAGCTTTTATATAATAAGATTATTATATATAGTTATTATATAGGTAATAAATTATTTATAATTAGCTTTTAAATTATCTCTAAAGTAGAAGTACTATAACTCTAAGAGTATTATAGATAGATACTTTTAAAATCTAGTATACTTAGGTACCTTTAGGCTTAAATCTAGACTAGTAAATAGGTATAGGTAAGGTTAGAGTTAGGGTCTTATATAAGTAAGGTAAGGTTAGAGTTAGAGTCTTATATAAGTAAGGTAAGGTTAGAATTAGAGTCTTATATAATTAAGGTTAGGTTAGAGTTTAGAGTCTTATATAATTAGAGTAAGGTTAGAGTTAAGGTTTTACTAAGTAAATTTTTTCTCTCTATAATAATATTTTATTATATAATAAGTACTAAAAATTTGCTTAATAAGACTTTAACTCTAACTTTACCTTACTTATATAAGACTTTAACTCTAACCTTACTCTAATTATATAAGACTTTAAACTTTAACCTTACTCTACTTATATAAGATCTTAACCTTAACCTTACCTTACTTATATAAAACTCTACTCTAACCTTACCTCTAAAGTACTTATATTAAGGTTTCTACTAAGTAACTAATAATTAGAGAGTTAGTATTAGTAGTATATTAGCGTTAGTTTTTATAGATAGAGTAAGGAGTGTTTAGATAGAGTCTAATCTAACTAAACTAGTAAAGAGATTCTTTCTAGTAAGAGTATAGAATAGTATTATTAAGTAAGATAGTAAAGGTAGAGGCTTTCTATAAAGAAGTAATAATATATTACTAGTAACTAACTTAAGTTAAATATAATAAATAATAGGCGTTTATTAATAAGATCTATATACTTAAGATAATAGCCTTACTAGCAGCTATTAATCTTAGTAATAGAATTTATATAAGCTATTACTTATATTATAGCTACTATAATAGAACTTAGTATAGCTATTAATTATATAACTAGCTAGGGCGATAGCCCTTAGTATTTCTATTAGTTATATAACTTAAATTGCAGTATAGTTATACTAGAGAGATAACTCTAATTTATTATAGCTAATAGTTATTATTAGTTGTAGGTACTTAAGGCGCAGTCTATAATACTAGTAGGTTATAGTTTATAATACTATCCTCCTCCTCTAAGGATCTATTCTTAGATTACCTAACTCTTATCTCTTAGCTTATAAGTAGGGTGCCCTACTAATATAAGCTTAGTTAGCTATTATATTATCTAACTCTTATAAACGCTAATTATATCTTACTTCTAAAATCTTTTAAGCTAATACTATTACTAAAGTTACCTACAACTAGTATTTTCTAAATAATTATTCTTATTATATTATACTAAACTTACTATTAAAATATACTAAATATACTTAGATAGAGAAGCTATATATAAATATATCTTAGGCTTCCTTAAATAAAATACAGAAGAAATATTATATAAAGGTAGATATAGATAAAAAGTTATTAGCAGATATTATTTCTTATCTATTATAAAATAAGAAAATTCTAGCTTAAGCTAAAGAGCGTACTTAATAGAAAGTATTATACCTAGTATTAGAAATAGAGGCTAATAGAGATAAGGTAAATATAACAGATTTAAACTATCTAGCTACCTTAATTAGAGCTGTATTTTCTCTAACTATATAGTCTACCTTAGGTATAATTAATTATTCTGTAGCAATACTTAGTGTAGGATCCTCTATTAATAATATTGCGTAAGTAGCTAGTAGTAATTCTTAAGGTTTATTTCTAGTTTCTATATATTTTTATTTATATTATATCCTAACTATTTAACTAGGTATTCTTTACTATAGTTAGTTCCTTAGTAGAATATTATTTTTTTAACTTTAAATTTATTTTCTTCCTTAAGCTTATAATACTATTTAGTCTAGAGTAGTATTTCTAGGTCTATAGGTTCTAATAGGTTAATATAAAACCTAGAGTATACTTTTATATTATTTAGTAGTTTAAGTATATATATAACAGGTCTATTATATTTAGAAATTAAAAATAGTCTAACTTTAATATTATTAAGTCCTTTACTTAGTTATTTTATTTAAAGGTTTTTTATATAAAGATAGACTTTATCTCTCTCTTTTAGCTAAAGTACTATTTTTCTTTTCTTATTAGTATACTAGATACTCTAATCCTAGGAATATTTAAGTTTTATACTTATTAAGTTATATACTTTCTTTATTTCTTTAGTATCTAGTATTACTATATCTACTCTTATACTAGGTAGTATTTTCTAGAATAGGTTAGGGTATTTTCTATAGTTTATAAAGTATAGTATCTAACTTATAGCTTCTAATATTTTATTATTATAGGCTATCTATACTATTACTAGTAGTAAGACCTAGTTATTCTAACTAGTATTGCTGTAAATCTTTAGATAGGTCTTTATAGTCCTATTAGTTTATTCTATTTAACTATCTATTTAGAGGTAGTAAGTAGTTAATAATTTTTACTTTATCTCTATTTCTACTATAAGTATAGCCTAATAGTTTAAGGTAAAGAGCTTATCTCTATTACTAATAATTATCTTTAGTATACTATAATCTCTAATTAATTAATCCTTAATAATATAGGCTAGCTGTTATACTATATAGTCCTATCTAAAAGGTATTATTATAGTATACTTTATAAAGTAATCTACTATAATAAGTATTAAGTTATAGGATAATCTAGTAGTAAGATCTTTTAATAGTAGTAGGCTTATTATAAAGTCTATTAAGATATTAGTTTAAGGTTCTTAGGGTAGTTCTATAGGCTGCATTTCTCTATATAGTATATAGGTACTATATTTATTCTTCTAATAGTCTGTGTACTTTTTAATATATAAGAATACCTTATCCTTTATATTCTTAAACTAGTAGTTTTATTAAATTAGTTCTATTATTTACGTAATTCTAGGGTATTTATATACTAGATTATTATAGTATTATTAGATAACTTCTTCTTAGAGTTCTCCTAGTACCTCTACTCTAACTATAAGTAGTAGGCTATTAATACTTTAAGTAGGTCTAAGAGATCTATCTTTATATTATTATAAGACTATAGATTTAATAATCTCCTTAGTTCCTATAATATCTATTCTTTAGCTAAGAGTATCTGCTCTACTATTATCTTTTTCTAGAGTATAGATAATTTTAAACTTATATTATCCTAGTAGCTCTATTTATCTAACTTATTATTAATTAAGGACTTTAGTAGTTATAAAGTTAACTAAGTTCTTATAGTCTAAAAAGATTAGAAGGTCTAAGCAGCTTTCTATATAGACTCTCTAATATTCTAGTATAACTATAATAGTAAGTAGTTCCTTATTATATATATTATAGTTTTCTTCTATACTTATAAACTTTCTAGAATAGTATATAATTAGGTACTATTTACTATTTCTTTTCTATTTTGTATATATACCTATAGTAAGGTCTAATATATCTATTTTAAAATATAGTAGTTCTCTACTTCTAAAGGATACTAAAACTAGTAGTTTAATATAAGCTTATTTAAGTACTTTAAAAGCTTTATCTTATTTTTTAGTCTAGTTAAAGGAGTTTTCCTTCTTTATTAAGTTTATAAGTAGAATAGCTTTCTTTAAGAAGTCCTATATAAACTATTAATTAAAGTTAATAAATCTAAGAAAAGATTAAATATCTTTTACTATCTTTAGTATAGGCTATATTTTTACTACTTAGATTTTATCTTTACTTATCTATACTCTATTCTTTCTAACTATATATCTAAGAAATTCTACTTCTTCTTAGTACTATTTATATTTATTAGAGTTAACTACTAGATTATTTTTCTATAGTAGTTTAAGGACTATTTATATATATCCTTTATATTCTTTCTTATTTATTAAGTAAATAAGAATATTTTCTAAGTAGACTATAATAAATATATCTAAGTATTCTTATAATATATTATTTATTAATTTCTAGTATATTACTAGTATATTTATAAGGCTAAAGGGTATAATAAGGTATTTATAGTATCTATATCTTATTCTAAATACTATCTTCTATTCTTTACCTTCTTTTATATATATTAGGTTATATACTCTATATAAGTCTAGTACTATAAAGATATTAGTATAGGCTAATTAATCCCTTAATTCTCTAATATTTAGAAGTAGGTATTAGTTTTTAATTATAATTTTATTAAGTCTTCTAAAATTAATATAGGGCCTTAGTTTACTGTTTTTCTTTAGTATAAATAATAAGAGGTATTCTATAGGTAATTTACTTCTTTATATAAATCCCTTTTCTAATATCTCCTTAATATATTTTCTTATTACTTCTAGCTCTTTTTCTAAGAGCTTATATATAGAGTAGAATTCTAGTTTCTTTTTAGGTATTAGTTTAATCTTATAATCTTATTTCTTATACTTTAGTAAAGTAGTAGGTTTTTACTCTTTCTAAAATAGTTTCTTAAACTCTTTATATTATTTAGGGATATCTAGAGTTATATATTTCTCTAATACTTATAATATATTAGTATACTATTCTTAATTATCTAAGTTAACTATTTATTTTAAGGAATATATCTTATATAAAGTAATATTATTAATTATCTTCTTATCTACTATTAGACGCTGCTAGTATATAGGTTCTAAATTAGTTATATTATCCTAATTCTCTAATAAGAGGGTCTAGGTTTTCTAATTAATCTTTAGGTTATTCTCTTATAACTATAGAAGTCCTAATATAATATTATAGTTAGCTAAACTAAAGATATCTAGGGTTTACTTCCTAGTATAGTTTTAGATAGAAATATTTATAATAGTTTTATATTATACTATTAATTCCTTAGGTATACTTTCTCTATTTATAATATAAAGTAGATAGAGTTTATCTTTATAGTACACTTTAAGTCCTACTTAAAGTAGCGCTAGTCTAGAGATAAAATTAACCTATAACTCTAAGTCTAATAATACTTTTATCTAATATCTATTAATTTTTAGTTTAAGTCTAAGGAGTCCTACTAAGTTAATAGTATTATAGCTATACTAAGGGCTGCTAGTTACTCTTCTAAAAAAGGATCCTCCTTTATATATCTATTTACTTTCTTTATAGTATATTATAGTTAGTATTTAGAGCTAAGGTATATTTACTAGCTCTAGTTAAAATAGTTACTATTAATAGTTATTTATTATATAACTTTTTCTATATCTATACTTTTTAGAAAGTATTTAAACTTTTACTTATTAAAAAGATATTTAGAGTATATAGTATCTATATAAAAGTAAGGTACTATCTTATATTTTTCTTAGTAATTTCTAGTTAAGAAGTAACTATTTATTTTACTATTATAGTATACTATATAGTACTATTCTAGGTATATACTTTAATAGAGGCTACTATATATAGGATTATAGTAGTTTATAAGGTATTAAATACTGTATATTAGTTTAATATATTTATTATTCCTCTACTAATAGGCTTCCTTAGCAGTCTTATACTAGCTAGGTACTTACTTCTTATTAGATTTCTATATATAGGGGTATTTTTCTTCTACTATTTTATCCTATATATAGTTGTATTCTTCTTTAAGCTAGATCTTCTTCTTTCTATATTAAAGGGTCTTCTTCTTAAGTTTTACCTAATTATTAGTCTATTCTAGTATTATATTCTAGTATCTTAGCTTAGAGCTATTTAGTAGTATATATATTACTAATTTATTAGGTATTAATACTCTATCTTTAGAATTATAGTTTTCTTTATCTAATTTCTAGTTCTATAGTCTAGGAACTTATATTCTAGGATATAGGCTATACTTCCTAAGGTATAGTATAGTATATTATTTAGGAGTCCTTTAGTAGGTCTATTTACTAAGATAACTAAGGTTAACCTTTCTATTTCTTAGTATTATTTCTTATAAGCTAGAATACTTTATAATATATTTTTCTCTTTTTAGCTTATCTAGGTATACTTAGAGTTAAAGTCTATTAGTTAATCTTTCTTATTCTTTTTTAGCTACTACTTTTTCTCTAAAGAGGTAGTTAATCTTAATTTTCTTTTATAGGCTAAGAGAGTAACCCTTAAAGTCTTTTTTATAGATAAGGTCTTTATAGTATTAAGTATCCTTTTCTAAGTTAGATATAACTATAAGCTATTCTTTATCTAAGTTAGGTTCTTTAGCTTTAATAAGTATATTAAGTTATTAGACTACCTTATTTTTAGAGTAATAGTCTTATACTATATATTCTTTCTTCTAATAGTTATAGTAGGTAATATCTTTCTTATCCCTATTCTAATACTTATCTTAGGTAGTTAGAATATATTTCCCTTATATAATATTATCTAGGTATATTAGTTTAGGTCCTATAGATTAGTAGTAACTAAGGTTTTATAGTATATATTAGCTTTAAGGATATTCTTAGTTTATTTAGTAATAGTTTTTCTTTTAGCCTTAGCTAAGGTTACTATATATCTTATCTTAGTTAGTTATAGATTATTAGTAGCTTCTTTCTTCTAGCTTAAGTTTATATAAGTTATTATTAAGTTATCTAGCTTTACTTATAAGGTCTATAAGAGTATAAATTCCTATATTAGTCCTTATAAATTCTTTATAGATAGTTAACTTAAGCCCTTATTTATATATATATTTAAGGGCGTTCTTATTCTATAAGATATATTCTATATACTATATAAAGATAGTATTATAGTCTATAATAGAGGTAGTCTATTAGAGTTATTAGATCTTCTATTTAGTAATAATAGATTTCTTAATAGGTAAGAAGACTTATTAGAGGCAGGTCTTAAAAGTAGGCTAGCTTTCTATAAGTCTAGTATTATCTATATCTATAAAGTTATTATCTATATATTTTTATATAATAGGTTCTACCTATTTTTTAGCATTTTCTTTTATATAGGTTAAAGTAAGAACAGCCTTATTAGTATCTTTAATCTTATCTCCTTTAATATAAAAGTAGTAGTCTATCTAGAGGATCTATATTTTAAGCTTATAGTAATCTCTATAGTAGAGATTAGGCTTATTACCTTAAGTAGTAGTTCTAGAGGCTTAGAAAGTATTAGAGGTATCTATAGCAATATTACTTATCTTAAGAGTATTTAAAGTATTAAGGTTCCTACTAAGTAGCTAATAATAAGAGAGCTAGTATTAGTAGTATATTAGTATTAGTTTTTATAGATAGAGTAAGAAGTATCTAGATAGAGTCTAATCTAACTAAGCTAGTAAAGGGCTTCTTTCTAATAAGAGTATAGAATAGTATTATTAAGTAAGATAGTAAAGGTAGAGGCTTTCTATAAAGAAGTAATAATATATTACTAGTAACTAACTTAAGTTAAATATACTAAATAAAAGGTGTTTCTCTAATATAGGGGATAGGTAAGTAGCTAGAATAGGCGAGTAGCTAGCTCTGCTAAGACCCTACTAAAACTAGTACTATATATAACTATATAGTACTGTTAAGAACTATATTTAATAATTATAGTAGGCTAATCTATTTAAAATCTATCTCTATAGCCTACTTATATATATATATATTATACCTAGTTCTATTATACTATCTATAGCGTTATTAGCTAGGCTTGCCTACCTTAATATATACCCTCTTCTTTACCTTCTTTCTATTACTATATACCCTAAACTCCTTAAGAGTTGTTAGTTGCATACCCTTATTAATTATTAAGGTCTCTTACTACTATATATACTTCCTCTTATATAATTTATACTTACTTATAGCCTTATTAGTAGCTTAAAGCTTAGTATTATATTTAGTTATTAATACTAGAGAATATACTATTATCTCTATACCTTTTAATAGGCTTTTAATTACCTTAACTATATATATAGGTAAGCTATCTATATATCTTTAAATCCTCTCTTAAATTAGCTTTAATTATAACCTAAATTCTAGAGTATTACTTAGAGTTTGTAACTGCTAGAGACTGTCTTTAATAGTAGGTAGTAGTAAAGTGCGCAGCTATATATTAAGTATTAATAATACTACCTCTAGATTAAATAGGACTAAGCTAGTGCCTTAAAAGCTTCCTTATATATTAGTATTTATAATTAAAGTATTAAAAGCGCCTTTAAAGTATAGTAGGAACTCTAGTTTAGTAATATAGGTAATCTTATTATATATTAGCTCCTTAGCTTAGCAGCTATATACCTTCTTTAAGGGTAAAAAATAACTTATATTAAGTAGCTATAGGAGGTATAATAAGTAGAGAGGTATATAGAGGGTAATAATCTTCTAATTCTTATAATACTACTAGAATTTAAGTAAGTTATAGCTCTTATAGCTATTAATAATAAGTAGTTAATAAGTACTAATAACCCTCCTCTTTATATACTTATTAAAGTACTTTAACTACTATAGGCTAAGCTTATTTATTATCTAGCTATTTTTAGAGACTGCAATAACCTAGTTATAAGGTATACTGCCCTCCTTATACTAGGTAGAGAGGTAGTACTTACTCTTAAAGATAATAAAGGGTAGAATTACCTATCCTATTATATTAATACTCTAGATTACTATTATCTACTCTTAATTACCCTACTAGACTATCTTTAGCTATCCTTAATACTCTAAGGCTATAACTACTGCGCCTATTAATATTATACCTATTATAAAGCCTAACTTATTAAAGTTATATATATTATTATTAAGGATACTGTACTTAGCCTTTATATTCTCTATAAGTTAGAACTAGCCTTATATAATTCTAGAATCCTTATAGAGAGCTCTCTTATAGTTATACTTTTAATTAAATTTAACCTTAAGCTTAGAGCAACATTTAATAAAGGTTGCAGCCTACTTCTAGCTAATAGGGTTATAGTAGCGCTTAGCTAGTAAAGAATTAGCTATATTCTTTATAGTAGCAAGTCTAGGCAGAAATCCTTATATATTAAGGTTAAGGATATACTAAATAATTATATCCTCTTCTATCTTAAGTAGAATTATTAAGTTAGGTATATAATTATATTAAGATAGAGTTCTAGCGTATTAGTAGTAGAGTATTTATTTAGTAATATTATAGATTACTGCAGTATGCAGTATTAAGAGAGTTATATTATATTTAATAGCCTTATAAGCAAGCTTTAATTAAGCTTCTTTTAAGGCTAGTAGACTATTTTATTATTAACTTATTATAATTATACTATAGATAGTTATAGTTTTAGTAGGGTCTTAGCAGAGCTAGCTACTTACCTATTCTAGCTACTTACCTATCCCCTACGTTATAAGGTCTATATATAAAAGAGATCTTCTTCTAATCTATTTAATCTATTTACTAAGAGGTATAGATTATATAGATTATAGATTACTAATCTATTTGCTAAGCCTTCTAATCTATATAGATTATATTATATAATACTTTATATATCTAAGGTAGGCTTACTATAGTATTATTTACTCCTATAGTTCTAATAATAGGGTATATTCCTTAGGAATTATAATAAGTACCTATTTACTAGTCTACCTAAAAGGGTAAGTATAAAGCTTTAAAACTACTACCTAAGTAGTAGAAACGCTATAGACTTAGTAGTAGTAGTATAATAGGTAGTAGAAGTTTAGATAAGCCTAAAATAGCTGTACTAGCCTAACTAGCCTAAATATTATATAATAGGCGTATAATTACACTCCTATTAAAATTTAGATAGTATAGATTATTTATAAGGTTTTATTTAGTTAAAGACTAGAATATTACGTATATATAGCGTTACAGTACGGCTTAATAATCTCATTTCTAATAGGCTAGTTATAGTGTTCTGCGTGTAAGTAATAATGGCGTACAAGTAGTGTATAGACACGTTATGCTTAGAGCACAGACTGCAACCGCACTCGCTCCGAAAACTTTAATTTTGTAAGTCTTAAGCCTCTTCTTTAGAGGTTATTACTACTCACTCAGTCTATAGCTAGATAATTGCGCGATAAGACTTTGCACTTGATGGTGTTAGGCGCGACTTAATCTCCTGGCGTGTAGAAGGATTGGTTGTAACATGTACGTCCTTTGCGCACTCCTGTAAATCGCCGACAAATGTCGTGTATATGCCTCATTTTTGACCTATTGTCTGGTGTCTGAATGCAGCTGGAGCATAGGTCGCCGCAGGTAAGAGGGACGATGAGCGCTGGGGGCTGGAGTGAAGCTACAAGGGACGAGGGAGATAAATACAGTTGGTAACTACTAGGCAGCCGGCGCATGAGCGTGCGCATGGCTGAGGGCGCCTTGTTGTTAGAATGACTGCTAAAAGCTGTAAACGGTATCAGGCTGTGGGTAGGCGGCACAGTTGGGTGTGGTTGACGCGCCCGGTTTAACCTCGGATGACGACCCCCGACTACGGTTAACTGCAGCAAATAACCCGTGAACAGTACTCGATATGTGGTTGAGCGGACAGGAGAACTTGTTTTCAGCGTCCTATGGTCGTATGTGGGAATTACTATTAAAACACTAAATTATGTAGCAATCACATATAAGTCAAGCATCCTTTCTAGCGTCGTACTGCACCACTCCACCGTGCACTTTATGCGGACTGCTGATAACTACGTCCCCCGAGTTGAAAGTCTGCTTCCTCGCCAATCTTGGTCCAGTAGCATGAGAGGTGGCAGATGCTATGGAGATATAACATGCCCCTTAGATAGAGAAGGTAGCTGTCACTATCGTTTGATACTAACATGCGTGTCATGAGATACGGGGATCAATCCCAAGTCATCCACAATGAGATCATAGAGACTACCAAAAGTCAAACAATATACCAGCAATCTGGACTTGTTTAGAATCGTGTAACAGCGCCGTTCCACTACAATCCAAGGCCTGCCTCTATCAGCGCCCCAAAGAATCGTATAGAGTAAGCTGAATCCAGCAACTCCAAAAATTTGGTGACCTTCCTCCAATCATCTATGAAATGCAAGATCAACGTATTCGTTCTTGCACGGTCTAACGTTCGTCTCTGCTGTACCCATTGCATGCATAATACATGTGTGCGCGTCCGCATCGTGTATTTCCGAGTGAACGATAATCTGAGATTGCGTCAGTGGATTGCAAGCCTTATGTAGATCACGTGTGTGTTACAGTGAAGCTATTGAATCTCGGTAGCATTTATTCAAGGCGTTCGCGCCATTCACTGTTGCTCATACTGGATCGCTCCATAGATGCAGGCAGAATTTGTCGCTGACAATCTGGCATTCACCAAGCTATCATCTTGTCGATGTTCTACGCGTTATATGAATCAATGACGGCTTTGGTGGTTTCTTCTGGGCGGCGAGGGTGAACATAGTAGGGCTAGAAGGTGATCAGAGAAGGAAGATGCCAACCGTGTGATGAAGCAAACCGCTTTACCATGGTACTTGGTTCGTACTATGGAGCTCTTGCGGGTTTTTTCAACTACGATCACAAAAGGTCAGTAAGAAGCGGGGCCGACGGGTGGCTGCTGCCTTTCTATCTCGGTTCTCATATCATTAATAGAATCTTGCTTGTATAAAAGAACCACACCACCTCTAGTCCTGCGTTTTCTACTTTTCTAGCCGTTTAGCCACTGATACAGAACCCCGGCGTAGGTAGTATCATCTCAGGCCACTCGGCTTCTAGAGCTTGCAGATAAGTTTCTGCAACAAACCATCTTTGTCTGAACCAACTCAGCACTCTCTTCAAGCCTGCCAAGTTCTCTTGATATTCGTTTCTCCCAGTTTTCTTCCACAATTTATATTGCACCACTGCTGACTGGTACATGCAATAAGTAGCCAGTGGCGACAGAGTATCGTAGTCAATCACTTCTGCGCTGTGATAGAGCTTCAAGGTGAGTTCAGCCGTCTGGTTCGAGAGTGGCTCCATGGCGGCAAGTTTGCGAGAGAGTTCTGCTTCTGCGTCCTGGCTTTGAGGAGACGCGAAGTGGTAGAGCGTGAAGAGCGCACTTTCAGGTTAATATCATTGTGTAATTATATTAAGACGCAATCTTGTGCTTACCTGCTACAGATTCCGATTGCACAGCAGTATTTACTGAACTGCATTTCTTCCGCAATGAGAATTGGCATAAAAGCTTTCAATGTGCGCTCTAGCTGCTGTGCCTCATCATTTTGGAAGTCTCGGTCGGATGTAGGATCAAAAACATGTCGGACAACGCGGCCGGCGAGGTGGGAGACTTGACATTCTCTAGCAAATTGGCCTAAAGTGACGCTCGAGGGTGTGGCTAGAGTCGCATTATGTGTCAGAGGAACAATCTGTTTCTAAGCCTCAGTCAAATAGTTCGTTGTGTTGATAATTAGGGTGTACACCCACATTTCTGGCCCAATTGCTATCTTCCACGGGTAGTGTCATGCTGAGATTTGGATCCTCCGTTCCGAACACCGCATCACCATCGCAAAGATTGATAAATCTATTCAAGCAAAAGTTAGCTCATCTCCTCGAATCTGTCAAATTTCCTTGACAATACAAACTGAAGATAGAGTTGGGCTATGACTTCACCTTTCGAGGCTCATTATCGCCCACCAAACCCGTTTCCTCTCCTCATGTTCTATCCGTGATGCTTCACTATCCAAAGCCTCTTTAGGTTCTTTATGTATAGACTGTCGTCGAGCCAATTTTGCGCACATCGATATTGAAAGAGAACATGCGGGGTAGATAGCGTGGCCAATCTCAAAGAATGCGACCAAGACCAAAGCTTGAACCACCGGTAGAGACTGGAAGCCGGAAGAAGTCAACAAGCTCATGATACCCTTCACATTGATGTACAGTGAGCTTTGCATGCTTTCTGTTTCAGGGGTAGGCTCTTCCTGGAGAAGATGCATACACAAACACAACGCCATGTCTTCTGCATTTCTTCTGCTTGACAAACTTGGCAAGCGGTCTAAGAATCGATGTTTGGAGATTACCGTTATACGATGATGAATGGAGTCGAAGTAATTCCTGGTCATCGCCGCTACATTGTCAAAGCTGCTCAAGACCTTCAGCAGTTCTCCATGAACAATCACCTCTACAGTGGGTCTTCGGAGAGAATCATGCCGGAATGGATCGACACGCGAGAATGGAGAAGCAAAGACTTGTCCTGCAGGTAAAAGTGCAGAGGCTTGGCTAAGCTCTCTGGGTGCAGTTTCAGGATGAGGTTGTTGGCGAGGACCGTCTTCCTCATATGTGCATGTGCGAAGAGACCTGCAACTCAGTATTAGATTATTAAGAAGGCAGGGCTAAAAAGCATACTGAACACAAGATCCGCAACTCGGGCGGCTGCGATCGCACTTCCGCTTACGCTGCCGGCAGCTTGTGCAGGAGTTCATGTCTGACTGGCCACAATAGTACTGCGCAGGCGTAGATTAGAAAGTCCAAATTGAGCTAGTGAAGATCAGACCCTGAGAATCGTGAATGCGAAGAATTGGACGAGAACGAAGATGATGCGGGGTATGACGCCGCCACCACAACAAGCTAGCGTTTTCACCGATCCATATGCTTACCAAATGATAATAAGCTCGTAGCCAATTTGTTGATGCAACGACAATATCATTTGCGATCCAGTTGCTGCAAACTCCACCAAAGCAATATCACAACGTAGGCGACTTTTCTACCACACAACTTGATTCTTGTTCACGAGTATAAAGACCTTGCCAATAGCTAGCGTCAAGGAATATTACCATTACAATTCACTTTTACTGTCATCGACCTGGGACAAAACCCCAGTTTTGATATCGTACTTGAGTCCAAATATCTGCGTATCCTTCCTGATGAACGGGGATGCTTTCAAGAAAGCAACATCTTCTCGTAAGCTCTCTTCGATTCTACAAGATGTGTCAGCCGTTGGGTGAATCCCTTGCCCATAGAAAGGGATACATACGAGCCAGTGATCTCTCCAAACTGTGACTCCTTGATTCGCTTCTCCCCTTCAGGGTCGAGCTCAATCAATGCCTTTCTGACATCCTCATCGTGAAAATGGGTCAAGCCACAATCTGTTAATCTAGTGTTAGCAGCGTTCTTAAATTCACTTGTGCAATAGTACCTGTGTGATGCATCACTAAAATAGTGCCTGGTGCACCAATAGTTTGAAGAACCGCAAGGGTTCGGATGGCATCGAAGACCCTTCCTCCTGCATTACGGACCATAGTAGCTTCTTCACAATATTAGCAAAGACTCAATTGCTAAGACGTAGAGTATGGCGGTCTCTACATACTCAGAGAAGCATCGATTCCTAAGATCTCGTAAGGGTTCAGTCGAGGGTCACTGCAAGACAAGACGACAACGCCCGCCCTGGACGCTCTCATGGTTTCTGCCATCTTCTGGAGTGGTGCCGGCGTCTGATAGGTTGTAGCAAATTTCCTAAAGAAGGGCTATCTACGTGAAAGTTCTTGTAAAATTTGATCGTCGACTTACTGGTTGCGCAAGAGCATTTCGGCGACTGCTTTTGGAAGCATCTTGCCTTCTATATCTGCCAAAGATTCGAAGGGAGTTATTGCTATTGTTACAAAGAAAGCAAAAATTCTTGTCGGTATTACAACAGTTCACGCAAATGTGGAGTGAATGATCTTGTACTAGGTGTACGGTAGGACTATGATATTCTTATATCATGATCAATGGGCCTTGTTATTGCCTGACACTAAAGAATCGTCACCATGTGTGGCAAGCGGCATATGCTAATGATTACGTGTACAAATCCCGGACGTATCATAGATGCCGACGGCTTAGAATCTAATACTGGCTGCCTGCCAGTCAAGGCAATTGTGAAAGTCTAACTGTAGGTTAATCAAATCTTTTTCCAAAGAACTGGGTGGAATATCTGCGAGAGCACACTAAGGCCGAGAACTGCATGACTAAACAGGCCGTAGAGAATTGCCCGCGAATTGTAGGTGGAATTCGAGTTCGTGTAGAGAGTAACGTACGAGAACAGTAGATTAGCGGCGGACCAGGGGCGGAATGGCGGCGCTTTAGTGGCGGACAGGGGGCGGGGTAGCGGCGGACTAGCGGCGGATCAGGGACGGACCAGGCAAAGCATCCTGTCCAGCTAATGCTTGGAGCATTTCGAATGCAGTGTCTATATTATCAATCGTTCGAGCTCCCAAAAAACCTGTTGATCGCTTACCTGACTCTCTGTATCGTGCTCAATAATCATTACACGCAGTCGTACACTACTAATCATTAACGCACCAAACAAGATATATATGTGTTGCAATGTCTTCCTCAATGAAACTATCATACAAGAACAGAAATCCAAATCATACACCTTACACTATTGAAGAACTTACACACTCAATCGAAGAAAACCATAGACGATGTCGAGCCAACAGAAACTCGTGCTAGTTATTGGGGCAACTGGTGCTCAGGGGATACCTGTTGTTCAAGGTGTGTAACACTCTACCTATTCAGCATCACTTAGCTTACTGACACGCCCACAAGCACTGGTCTCTGACCACAAGTACCTCGTTCGAGCAGTGTCTCGAAATGCTGCATCCGCAGAATCTAAACAGCTTGCATCTCTTCCCGGAGTCACTATCATCGAGGGCGACACATACAATGAGCCATTCTTACGCCAGGCTTTCGAGGGCGTAGACTACGTCTTTGCGAACACGAACGGATTCGCTATTGGAGAGAAGAATGAGATATACTGGGGCATTCGATTGTACGAACTAGCCCGGCAATTCGGCGTTGAACATTTTCTCTATGCAGGACTCTTTTATGCCTCGAAACTTGGAAATTTCGATCCCAAGTACAAGACTGGACATCTTGATGGAAAAGGCAAGGTCGTTGATTACATTGCTTCACAGCCAACCGTACCGATGAAATGGTCTGTCTTGACGTCCTGTCTTTACATCGAAGGCCTTTCTGAATATCTTCGCCCGTTCCCGAGTCCAGATGACCCTGAAACCATGGTGTTCGCGGTACCTGCTGGTAAAGGAAGGGTTCCGCTCATCTACCTCGACGACTACGGAAGATACGCGCGTTGGATTTTCGACACGCCATCTCAAAGTACCGGATTGGAACTCCGCGTGGCGACCGAGGATATTGAGTGGAAGGATGTAGCTGCTGCATATACCGAAGTGACAGGCAAGACGGCTGTCTATAAAGACGTCACCTTGGATGAGTACTTCAACCTTGGGCTATTTCCAGACCCCGACGCAAAAATTGGTGCTTCTAACTCCGGTGATGATGCGACACTGGTCACGTACAGACAGAATTTCTCCGGCTTCTGGAATACCTGGAAGGACAATCTGACAAAAAGAGACTATGTTTTGCTGGATGAGATCTTGCCGTCCAGAGTCAAGTCTGTGAAGGAATGGATGCAGAAGGTTGGATATACAGGAGGACATGTCTCTGTCCTCAAAGAGTATCGCGATCAGGGTCGCGCAGTCTCTATGTAGACTTATCTTCATCTAATAAATTATTATTTTCGTGAATCTTAATTTATATCAAGTATTGTGAGGTATATATAGTATATAATTTATCTTAGAAAATACAGTAGTACTCTAATATAAGATAGTAAATGCATTTTATTTCTTCTAATCTATAGAATAAAGTAAAAAATTAGTATTTTTATTAGAAGTAAAATAGTATTTATTAAGTATAAGTAAATAATCTTAAATTTATATCTATATTATTACTAAGTAAGAGAGAAGGAAGGACAGTATATTTAATACGTTCTATCGCTCTATATAGCTTAGTATATAATTATCTTATTATAAAACTTAGTATACTTAAATTTAGTAGCCTTTCTATATAACTAAATTTATAGCTTACTTTAAGATTCTATAAATAACTTCTAGATACAATAACTATAGTAAGAGTACTCCTTTTCTAGGTTAATAGTATAATTAAAATATTAGATAAGTAAGAATTATAACTAGTTTACCTATAGCTAGGTTTCTATAAGCTACTTAACTAAAATTTCCCTCTACCTACTCTATTATAGGCTTAGATATATAGATAAAAGTTAAGTATTAGTTAACTATTTTTTTAGCAATAATTAAAGAGGTATAAGTAATATTATAGATAGATAATATAAGTAGCTATATAATATAAAAATATTATTCTTAAATCCTATCTATAATAATAGTTACTATAATTATAAGCTAGGCTAGAGAGAAACTAAATACTATCTTTAGAAGAATAGTAATATAACTAAGCTATATATAGGTAGATAATAGAGTAGGTAAACCTTTTATAATATTTAGTAATCTTCTTATACCTAAGCTTTCTTAATACTTAACTACTATAATATAACTTAGAATTAAAGAATAAACTATTAGCTATAGGAAAACTAAATAAGAGTAATATAATTATAGAATATTTAAAGTTAATTCTTATTATCCTAATATTAAAGTCTCTATTATAGTTAAGTTTTTAGTAGTATAATTTAAGAGAACTAATAAGATAGTATTCTACTTAGATAATTCTAAATAATATAGTATATTAAAATTATATAATATAGTACCTAGAATAGGCTCTACTAAAGTAAAGCTATTTTCTTTTCTAGAAGCTAACTATATACTAACCTATTCTATATATTTATTACCTATTCTATCTCTACCTAAGCTTTAAAAAACCTAGCTTCTTTAGGTTAACTAGGCGCTAAATTATATACTATTAATTTCTCTATTTCTAATAAACTTACATACTTAATATTATTTAAACTCTAGTATTTTTCTAGTATTCTTAATATTTCCAGTAAATAAGAGGTAACTAAGAGTTTAAGGCTAGTACTTAGAATACTTTTCTATATATACCTATACTGCAATAACTTAGTATCTCTAACTTAATATTTAGAGTTTCTCTTAAGGTTAATATATATAGGCTATTACTTATTTAGTTACTCTTATCTATTTCTTATATTAGAAGTAGAACTATATCTTCTTTAAATTAAGGCTTAAGATATATACTATATAACTTATTACTATATTAAGGCTAATATATAACTAGAAAATACTTCTAAAAGTAATATCTTTACTTATAAAGCTTAATAGTAGCTCTAGAATAAACTAGCCTAACTCTAGTATTATTATCTAGAGTTTAACTTAAAAGTACTTATTTAAGTTACTAAAGATACTATAGGTAGTAATATAAATTATATAGAGGTTATAAAACTTCTAAAATCTTTTTTAATAAGACTTTTCTAGTAACTATATATAATAGATACTAAATAATAGTATAGCTACTAAATTCTAATATAGGCTATATATATAATATAACTACTTTAGAAATAGTAACTATAAACTATATATACTTATTTTATATACTATAAATATTTAGGTATAACTCTCTACTAATTTATTATATAGATTAGAGATTATCTTTAAATTTCTATTCTAAAAATTATATTATATAATATATATATAGAGTCTAATAATATTAGTACTAAGTATATTATAATAGAGAAATACCTAGGTATTAAACTTAGCTATATATAGAATAACTTATTAGTAAAGTAAAGAATTAATATTATATAATAACTTATAATATTCTCTATATAATTAACTAAGGCCTACTTTACTTATTATAGTTTATTATATTATATAAAAGATATCTCTAATAATATACCCTATAGGTAAGCTGTATATATAGGTAAGCTATACACTTTTACTAAGCCCCTAATGTAGAGGATAGGTAAGTAGCTAGGATAGGCAAGTAGCTGGCTCTGCTAAGACCCTACTAAAACTATAACTATCTATAGTACAATTATAATAAGTTAATAATAAAATAGTCTACTAGCCTTAAAAGAAGCTTAATTAAAGCTTACTTATAAGGCTATTAAATATAATATAACTCTCTTAATACTATACACTATAGTAATCTATAATATTACTAAATAAATACTCTACTACTAACGCGCTAGAACTCTATCTTAATATAATTATATACCTAACTTAATAATTCTACTTAAGATAGAAGAGAATATAATTATTTAGTATATTCTTAACCTTAATATATAAGGATTTCCGCCTAGACTTACTACTATAAAGGATATAGCTAATTCTTTACTAGCTAAGCGCTACTATAACCCTATTAGCTAGAAGTAGGCTATAACCTTTATTAAATATTACTCTAAGCTTAAGATTAAATTTAATTAAAAGTATAACTATAAGAGAGCTCTCTATAAGAATTCTAGAATTATATAAGGCTAGTTCTAACTTATAGAGAATATAAAGGCTAAGTATAGTATCCTTAATAATAATATATATAACTTTAATAAGTTAGGCTTTATAATAGGTAGAATATTAATAGGCGCAGTAGTTACAGCCTTAAAGTATTAAGAATAGCTAAAGATAGTTTAGTAGGGTAATTAAGAGTAGATAACTATAATCTAGGGTATTAATATAATAGGATAGGTAATTCTACCCTTTATTATCTTTAAGGGTAAGTACTACCTCTCTACTTAGTATAAGGAGAGTAGTGCACCTTATAACTAGGTTATTATAGTCTCTAAAAATAGCTAGATAATAAATAAGCTTAGCCTATAGTAGTTAAAGTACTTTAATAAGTATATAAAGAAGAGGGTTATTAGTACTTATTAACTGCTTATTATTAACAGCTATAAGAGCTATAACTTACTTAAATTCTAGTAGTATTATAAGAATTAGAAGATTATTACCCTCTATATACCTCTCTACTTATTATACCTCCTATAGCTACTTAATATAGGTTATTTTTTACCCTTAAAGAAGGTATATAGCTACTAAGCTAAGAAGCTAATATATAATAAGATTACCTATATTACTAAACTAGAGTTTCTACTATACTTTAAAGGTACTTTTAATACTTTAATTATAAAGGCTAATATATAAGAAAGCTTTTAAGGCGCTAGCTTAGTCCTATTTAATCTAGAGGTAGTATTATTAATACTTAATATATAGCTATATACTCTACTACTACCTACTATTAAAGATAGTCTCTAGTAGTTATAAACTCTAAGTAATACCCTAGAATTTAGGTTATAATTAAAGCTAATTTAAGAGAGGATTTAAAGATATATAGATAGCTTACCTATATATATAGTTAAGGTAATTAAAAGCCTATTAAAAGGCGTAGAGATAATAGCGTATTCTCTAGTATTAATAACTAAATGTAATACTAAGCTTTAAGCTACTAATAAGGCTATAAGTAAGTATAAATTATATAAGAGGAAGTATATATAGTAATAAGAGACCTTAATAATTAATAAGGGTATATAACTAATAACTCTTAAGGAGTTTAGGGCGTATAGTAATAGAAAGAAGGTAAAGAAGAGGGTATATATTAAGATAGGTAAGCCTAGCTAATAATACTATAGATAGTATAATAGAACTAGGTATAATATATATATATAAGTAGGCTGTAGAGATAGATTCTAAATAGATTAGCTTACTATAATTATTAAATATAGTTCTTAACAGTACTATATAGTTATATATAGTACTAGTTTTAGTAGGGTCTTAGCAGAGCTAGCTACTTACCTATTCTAGCTACTTACCTATCTCCTATATTACTAAAATACCTACTACCTATTAATATTATAATAATAACTATCTCTATAGCTCTTAAATAAATATTAGATATAGCTTACCTTATAAGCTATTAAATAAGACGCGAAACTCTCTATATAATATACTATAGCTATCTATAATATTACTAAGACTATACTATATAACTAATATACTAGATAACCTATATATATAGATATAATAGTAAACTTAAGTTAACTTACTTAGCTAGAGGAGAATATAGTTATTAAGTATATTATTAACCTTATTAAATATAGATTTCCCCCTAGGCTTATAGAGGTAGCTAATATAGCTAATTCTTTGCAAGCTAAGTATAGTTTAGGCTAAGTTAGTATAAACTAGCCTAGTATATTTATTAAGCGCTGCTCTAAGCTTAGAATAAAGTTTAATTATAAGTATAACTATAAGAGAGCTTTATATAAGGATCCTAATAATATATAAGCCTAGTTTAAGCTAGTAGGTAATACTAAAGCTAAGTATAGTATTCTAGATAATAATATATAGAACTTTAATAAGATAGACTTTATAATAGGCTAGATCTATTCTAGTATAGTTATTATAGCTTTAGAGAGATATTTAAGGCTAAAAGTAATCTAGCCTAGTAATAGAGAGTAGGTAATAGTTATTATAGGGATTAATACGCTTAGGTAGGCTATTCTAGCCTTTCTTATCCTTAAGGCGTACTACTACCTCTTAAGCTAGTATAAGAATAGTAATCTACCTTAGGACTAGGTTATTAGGGTCTCTAATAATAGCTAGATAACTAATAAGCTAGGTCTTATATAGTTAAAGTACTTTAATATATATATAAAGTCGCGTACTATTAGATTAGTATAGCTACTTATTCTAGATAGCTATAAGAGCTATAACTTAAAAGAATTTAAGAAGTATTATAAGGATAATAAGATTATTACCCTTTATATACCTCTATACTTATTATACCTCTTACAGCTACTTAATATAAGCTATTTTACCTCTTTAAAGAAGGTATATAGGTATAAGGTTAAAGTACTTATATATAGCTAGATTAGCTATATTATAAAACTTAAGTTCCTACTAAGCTTTAAGCGCGCCTATAAGGTAGTAATTACTTTTAAGAATATCTAAGGAGGTTTTTAAGGTACTAGATTAGCCCTATTTAACCTAGAATAGGTTATATTAATACTTAATATTAAGCTACGCACCCCTTTACTATATTTACTTAATAACTAGCCCTAGTAGTCCTAAACGCTAGGTAATACCTATAAATTAGGGTTGCAATTAATGCTTATAAAGGTAAGAATTTAGAGGTATATAGATAGCTTACCTATATCTATAGTAGTAGTGTTTAAGAAGGTCTTAAAGGGGGCAGCTATTATTATATATAAGCTAGTATTAGTATAAAAAGAGATAGCTAAGCTTAAGGCTGTAAATAAGGCTGTAATAAAGTAAAAGTTATATAAAAGAAAGCGGGTTTAGGTAGAGAGGACCTTAATAGTTAAAGATAGAGTACACTTAGCTGCTCTTAAGGAGTTTAGCGTATATAGTAATAGAAAGAAGTTAAAGAAGGTAGTAGGTACTAAAGTAGGTAAACTATCTTAATAATAGTATAGGCTATATAAAAAGACTAGGTATAACTTATAAATGTGTAATTATATAGTAGAAGTAGACCTAGAATAATATTATAGCTTACTTTATACTATATAGAGCTAAAGTAGGTTAATTTAGGCTAAAACGTAGTAGTTTTAGTAGGGGCTTAGCAAAAGTGCGCAGCTTACCTATATATACAGCTTACCTGTAGGTATATTACTATAGGTATAAGAATTAATAATACTTTTAGTATTAGTCTAACTACTAGCTATACTTAGTTTAATAATAGAGGAGGTAAATTTAATATTTATTATAGCCTATATAAGAAACTACTAATATAAGAGATAGGTAAGTAGCTAGAATAGGTAAGTAGCTAGCTCTGCTAAGACCCTACTAAAACTAGTACTATATATAACTATACAGTACTGTTAAGAACTATATTTAATAATTATAGTAGGCTAATCTATTTAGAATCTATCTCTACAGCCTACTTATATATATATATATTATACTTAGTTCTATTATACTATCTACAGTATTATTAGCTAGGCTTGCCTACCTTAATATATACCCTCTTCTTTACCTTCTTTTTATTACTATACGCCCTAAACTTCTTAAGAGTTATTAGTTATACGCCCTTATTAATTATTAAGGTCCCTTACTACTATATATACTTCCTCTTATATAATTTATACTTACTTATAGCCTTATTAGTAGCTTAAAGCTTAGTATTATATTTAGTTATTAATACTAGAGAATATACTATTATCTCTATACCTTTTAATAGGCTTTTAATTACCTTAACTATATATATAGGTAAGCTATCTATATATCTTTAAATCCTCTCTTAAATTAGCTTTAATTATAACCTAAATTCTAGAGTATTACTTAGAGTTTGTAACTGCTAGAGACTGTCTTTAATAGTAGGTAGTAGTAAAGTGCGCAGCTATATATTAAGTATTAATAATACTACCTCTAGATTAAATAGGACTAAGCTAGTGCCTTAAAAGCTTCCTTATATATTAGTATTTATAATTAAAGTATTAAAAGCGCCTTTAAAGTATAGTAGGAACTCTAGTTTAGTAATATAGGTAATCTTATTATATATTAGCTCCTTAGCTTAGCAGCTATATACCTTCTTTAAGGGTAAAAAATAACTTATATTAAGTAGCTATAGGAGGTATAATAAGTAGAGAGGTATATAGAGGGTAATAATCTTCTAATTCTTATAATACTACTAGAATTTAAGTAAGTTATAGCTCTTATAGCTATTAATAATAAGTAGTTAATAAGTACTAATAACCCTCCTCTTTATATACTTATTAAAGTACTTTAACTACTATAGGCTAAGCTTATTTATTATCTAGCTATTTTTAGAGACTGCAATAACCTAGTTATAAGGTATACTGCCCTCCTTATACTAGGTAGAGAGGTAGTACTTGCCCTTAAAGATAATAAAGGGTAGAATTACCTATCCTATTATATTAATACCCTAGATTATAGTTATCTACTCTTAATTACCCTACTAAACTATCTTTAGCTATTCTTAATACTCTAAAGCTATAACTACTATACCTATTAATATTATACCTATTATAAAGCCTAACTTATTAAAGTTATATATATTATTATTAAGAATACTATACTTAGCCTTTATATTCTCTATAAGTTAGAACTAGCCTTATATAATTCTAGAATCCTTATAGAGAGCTCTCTTATAGTTATACTTTTAATTAAATTTAACCTTAAGCTTAGGGCAATATTTAATAAAGGTTACAGCCTACTTCTAGCTAATAGAGTTATAGTAGCGCTTAGCTAGTAAAGAATTAGCTATATTCTTTATAATAGTAAGTCTAGGCGGAAATCCTTATATATTAAGGTTAAAAATATACTAAATAATTATATCCTCTTCTATCTTAAGTAGAATTATTAAGTTAGGCATATAATTATATTAAGATAGAGTTCTAGCGTATTAGCAGTAGAGTATTTATTTAGTAATATTATAGATTACTGTAGTACGCAGTATTAAGAGAGTTGCGTTATATTTAATAGCCTTATAAGTAAGCTTTAATTAAACTTCTTTTAAGGCTAGTAGACTATTTTATTATTAACTTATTATAATTATACTATAGATAGTTGTAGTTTTAGTAGGGTCTTAGTAGAGCTGGCTACTTACCTATCCCAGCTACTTGCCTATCCCCTATATTACCTAAAACTACTTTCTATTATAAAAATAGATATAATATATTTTATAAGCGAGTAGCTACCCTAAGCAAGTAGCTAATACGATTTTATACTAGAAAATTAGTAATCTAAAGCTTAATAACTCTACTAATAGCTTTTAGAAACCTCTGTAAATTTAATCTATACTAGCTATATATATAATAATTATATTTTAAAAATTGAAGCTTTATAGTAATAAGAGTATATTAGTAATTTAGTAGTGTCCCTGAAGGGTTAAGGAGCTCTCCCTCTACCCTCGCTACTGTCCTTATGTTAAAAAATCTATCTAAGTTCTGAATTATATAAGTGAATCCTTTCCTTCAGCACCAATTTGATCACGTGACCAAATACTACACTATAATAGGTCGTCACTCGATGCGAGAAATGATAGGGTCCTTTGGAGACGATAAGTTGATTGAGCTTGGCTTAACTGATCATACAAGGCAATACCGTCGTGGAGACACAACACAGCAAATGATTTGAAGATGTAGACTTGGAGATTTTTTGCCGTAAAGGACGCAATGCGGTAGGCTGACCATGGGTTCGGGGAACCGATGATCTGACCATTGAGTGGCGTAGTTGCCAGGTGTAAGAGTTCGCGGATTAATGATCGTCACATAAGATTGTAAGTTGTGATAGCAAAGCTGCTTGAACCAACCCACCGGGTCTGCGGCGCCCCCAAGCAGTTTGCCTTGTCTAGCTATCAGCAAGTAAGCACAAATGCAGGAGCAAATCATAGACTACAGGCCGGTCCAGTTGTGTTCAACGTTGCTGCTACTGGTAGACACCCTAGACATTAAACATATGCAACGTGGGATCTTCGCAGTTGAAGGGGGTGAACTCGCATACAGTGGAGGAAAGAGATTGAAGCAGCGAGTACAGACATGATACGTATTTTTGCATGACGTGGAGCGCGCGGCGCCGGTGACTGGTGGTAGTGGAAAACATCAGAAGGACAACAAGTAGTAGGTCGGCTTCTAGCTGCTGGATTGTGGTTCTTGAAAGTTTTGACGGCCTCTGGAAAAGCCGAAACAGTGAACGGAACGAGGATGACTTCGGAAACAAGCATTTCATGTGCGTTGTATTTAAGGTTCATAGACCATGTCTGAGCATTCTTCTTGAGATACATACCTGTTGGTGTAAATCCAATGAAGCCGACCGCACTTTCCCAAACACCAGGTACACATGACGTAAACAGACGTCACACTTGGCTTATCTGGTGATACAAGTTGCTTAGAGTCTTCAAATAGCTTTTGAGGGTATCACTCGTTCTGAGGTCATTCCTTTTTGCGGCACAGTCCGGATAAAGCCAAGCATCCTTCCCCGCCCCGCCTGCTGCCTACACAATCTTCCAAGCATCAAAACAAGGTAGATGTTCCACGCGCTTACCTTAACGCCGACAGCGTCAACTTCGTTATAAAGTGACATCTTTGAACGATCGTGACACCTCACTTCTACCCCCAGACCCTTTCTTCGCCAATCATCTACAATGACCGAATCGCGCAAGATCCAAGTCGCTGTCTCGGGAGGTGGCCTAGCGGGTGCCGCTATCGCGCTGGCTCTATACAAACAACCTCATATCGAATTAAATGTTTACGAATCTGCACCGGAGTTCTCTGAGAAAGGAATGGCCATCGGAATGGCGATCAATGCTCAGCGCGCACTGTCTAAGCTGGTGCCTGATGTTGATGAGATGTTCCAGCGTGCAGGTGCTATCACAATGAATTCCACCAGAATTATGCTTGTGAGTTACTCTTACTTTCACGGGCCTTCGATGTGATATTGAACCTGGATAAAGAGTAAAGCTGACGGAAACTCAGGCAGGCGGGCCATACGCAGGGATGAAGGTGATCGATATAGCAGAGGAGAAGCCAGGTAAAATGCTGCATCGCGCCGCGCTCCTACACGAATTGCTGGAGCCGCTTCCTAAAGACCGGTTGCATGCGAATAGGAAGCTATCGAAAATTGAAGATCAGGAGGAAGGGTTACTGTTGACGTTTGAAGATGGTTCTGAAGCCTGTGCTGATGCGCTCATCGGCGCCGACGGCATATTTGGCACACTCCGCGCGCATGTGCTTGGTGCAGACCATGAAGCTGTAAAAGCTGTGCCTGCAGGCTGGGCCGGAGCAATGAATATGGTGCCATACGCAAAGGCTGAGACCAAATTGGCCGCAGATTTTCTCAACGACAAACGACTGTATGGTTGGGTTAGCGACGGTGGCATCTTTATTCACGAATCAATCACGGGCGGAAAGATGGTGCAGTGTATCGGCACGTCAGTTAACCGAGATACATCGGGGAGAAGACGGATACCCATCGACCGCGAGTACATGGGAAAGGCTTTTGACAGTTGTCTCGACGGACCTGTAACCCGGAGCATGATTGATGTGAGTTGTAGTTCTCCTTATTTTACATACCTTGCTGACTGTACACGTCCAGCTTCTGCTCGATCAAGAGAGCCCAGCTGCATTTGCACAGTTTGAGCATGTAAATGCACCAACATATGTCAAAGGACGTGTTTGTATCGCAGGCGACGCCGCGCACGCTATGACACCCTGGCAAGGCAGCGGAGCTGCCACTGCTCTCGAGGATGCTGTCATTCTTGGTGAGCTCTTCGAGCAGATCAGTTCACCAATAGAAGTTGAACAAGTCCTCGAGACATATGATACAGTTTGCCGACCACGATCACAGCGCATCGCCGAATCAAGTCGCCAGAAGGGACGCATCTTGAGTGGTATTGCAGATGGCATTGGTTTGGACCCCTTCAAGATGCAGGATGCGCTGAAGGATCGGTGGGATTTTATCCATAATTTTGATCTCGATGGCCATATCGAGCGTGCGAGATTTCAGTTGAGGGACAAGTTGTAGGTACATGAGAGTGAACACCATCTTGGACTCAGCTGGTGGCCTGACTTGGGGTTAGGGCATGTTCAGACATATGTCAGCAGGGGGTTTAGTCCTTAACTCAACATAGTTCTACACGTTCATTATTATTAAGAATTGAGTTTCAGCCTTAAGATGCGTCCTCGCGGATGAGAGGGGCTATAAGCGAGTCGCTAAGAGCGGTAGTGAAGCTATAGGTATTAAAAAACACCATACACGCAGCGGGTAGGCATACACATGCGCAAGGTTGAGTATGTCCTGTCACTCTAATCATTACTGAAAGTTATAAATAGAATCATGTGCAGTGAGCGGCACAGCTGGAGGTTGTCGCACGCGCCCAGTCCAACCTTAGAACAACAATGCCCGACAGCCGTTTCTGGATTGCAACTGCAGCAAATAGCCCGTAAGTAGTACCTAGGAATCTATTTGATTGGACAAGTGAACTTGTTTTCAACGTCCTATGGTCGTGTGTGGAAAATCTGGTGTGATTCCATCCTATGTTGACATAAAAAAATGGACATGTGCATCTAGATCCTCGAGTCTGAGTCTTGTAGTCGCAGTACTGAATTTTCTACTCCAGCCTTGCCTCTTCAACAGTGTTAGAAGCTAGTAGCTCAATCATCTTCTAATCCTGCAGAGTAGATTGTGCGCATGAAGACCTTCGCGTGACCAATAGAACCGTCCACTATCTGGCCAGGACAGTGCCTATACTGTCCATGTGAGGGTTTTCTAAATTCTTCACATTAAAAAAAAGAACAGTGTGAGGATAGTACGCTTATGGATCGTACATTCTCGATCGTTGTAGAGGTTTCGGGGCTGTGATAACATGCAACGAAGAGGTTCGTGAAGCGCCTGCGGCCGAGTCCCTTCTACTGATTGGAACTTTTCCAGGTCGGAGTAGAAGCTGCGTCAAGTATCCATGAACCTATTTGTTACGAACCTCAGGGACAATTGACGACATAAGAATAAAGTATAAGTGACTGGTCGCCAATTGTTGCACTAACCTGGGGTATAAGTACGCCTGAAGTAATCACCTCGCCGAGGACACCTAATGATCCCTGGAGCGAGAAGCCCGAGGTCAGATATTAGGATAGAGTTTAAGTCACTTTTAGTAACATACCAGTACTTCTCTATAAGAAGACCCTGGATCTACTATCTTAAGTAGGAATTCTATTCTATTACTATTCTGTGACGAGGAGTCTTTACTAACTTGGTGTAAAAACTTTGCAGAGCAATCGCTTCATCTGTCTGATCCTGCACTACCTTTACTTCGCCTCAGCGCAAGAACTAAGATCAATCTATAATACGAAGTATATATAAGCGCACACTACGATAGAAGGAGGGTACATTTGATGATAGCCGCATTGAGACATTATAATAGCTCTAGGGAGCAGAACCCTACTAATAGTTTACAAAACGATTTATCGACATCACTGGCTACTAAAGTAGGTCGACAGACTCGAGCCTCGACCAGGCGTGCCGAAACAAGTGGCGTGGCATTTGCAACCACAGAGGCTGTCAAGACTCGCCGACCTCATAAAAATCTTGTAGCGGGTAAATCTAGTGAAACAATCGCCATATCCTTGATGATGAGCGCCAGCCCTCGTGTGCAGACTATGAAACCGCGGAGCGTTCTTGCTCCTTTTCATCGAAAACGCAGGTGAAGTGCAGAAACAAGTGTCATTACTACTACTGTGTCCTAGAATTCGCACACAACATGCTTATGCACTTGTTCGATTCGATTATCGCTTGCTGTGAAGGCACCATAGCTTACCGTCCATTAGAGATTTTGGCAAAGTTCCTGTCCTAGGCTTGACCTCAAGACACACCTAGAACTAGGGCTCCATATGCGCGTCGGAGATTATGAGCAGAATATGCGCTTGCCAAAGTCCTTAACGCAGTTTTTCATCGCTCGACTTGTTGCACGCAACATATGAATAGAGAAAAAACCAAATAACTTCTCGTATTTGACCGTAGTAGAAAACTTCTTCAACCTGACCTCTTCATGCCTATCACACCGGACAAGGAGCAAGGCAGGTGCAAGGAGAATCAAGCCCTCGGTCTGGAGGGCGGACAGAGCAAAGATACCCCGAATTCTGTATGCACGGCGACAAGAAGTGTGCAGAACGCTAAAAAGCAGCGACCCGTCCTCGGGAAAAGCGGGGCGACAAAAACTACGAAGTCAAGTTTGTGGCCGATAACAAGCCCGATTTGAGTGCAAAACTAAAGGCACGTATGATCATAAGGTTGTTAAAGATGGCAAAACCGAACACATCTGTCGCGCACTAAGTAAAACGAAGAAAGGACCACCGCACCCAATTTGGGTTCTGCTTTGCACTTCTCGCCGTCTTTGGCACGTGGGAAGCCACAGAACTAGCCAAAATGAGCGTCGACGAAATCGACGGACTCGTAGACACATGGTTTAACAACATGCCAAACCCGCCTGGGTTCATTCCAGATTGGGTGGTGAATTTCCAGCCGTACGTTCGTGCACACGTTCGTGCATCTGTTGATCCTTCAAGTACCGTCGTCGTGGGATCTGGACCCCCCTGCTCGGCGTAGTGGGAGCCATCTCGAGGTTCACAACCAGCTTTGCAAAGGCAAGTACCAACATGGGCAACAGAGTATGAACAGCTCTCAGAACAGGGGCTCGGGGTCCAGCAAAAGAGAGCGCCAAACAAGCAACAAAATTATCTCCTATAGTAGGAAAGATTTTGAAGGATAAGCAGTTTCTCAAATATCTTTGTCATTACAGCTGTTGCAACAGCCTCCCTAGCTAGTAGAGACGAGAATGGCAAGAATATGACTATTGCGAATGTCGGAGATACTGACATCTTGGTTGATTGGTCTTGAAAAGATCTTGGCATCATGATTCAGCATCGCGATGATGAGCATATCCTTGTCAGTCTCATGTTCAATGCACACAACTGGTTGACCAATAATTAGTATCCTCAGCCTTGCGAGGCCACTTATCCAAATGCAATTGGTAGGAGTGGCTACTTCTTCTACGAGTAATGCAAAAATTCTCCAGATGCTTGGGGAACCTAAGTCAGTGCAATGACAGTCAATGGTGGGTGCTGCGTCGCTTACGCTGACAGTGATTGCAGGCTGACCTTGTGGATGTTTAGGAACAGTAAACAGAAGGATTTGGTGCTCAATGGAAGCCACAATGATAATATAGAGTTAGTTTGGTATACGTTTCAGGAGGAAAATACTAGTGAGCTATGTTATGGAGCACCAGCGGCCGGTAACAGAGTACCTAGATAGCACTGAAGATATATCTGGCGTGGTTCTAGATTTGATAATTATCTAAACCCAGACTAACACCCAGGAAGCTTTGCGCCCTGAAATGAAGTAACTTATTGCCATCAATGGAGTATTTGCACCACTGTTGCCGAACTTGCTTCATGTATCCTCTCTGCCAGTAATTGAAGAATGTAAAAATGTTCAAAGGCGTTCTGTTTGGCACAGCATACCAGACTTTCAGATCTCGATCTAGGCGATGGTTGGAGATAGGCAGCATATCTTCCGAGGTAGCAACGCATTAAGATAGATCCCAGGGCGCCCCTTCGCTGGTAATTCCCCGCAGATCGTCTTCGCTCACGTCGGCGAAAACGAAAGTGACGACTTGGCGTGCGCAAAATAGTTCTTTGAGTGACATGTTTTCGAACTCTTCTTCTATCTCTTGCAGTGGTCGCCTAAGGAATCTCCAGGTCTGGGTAAAGGCAGTTGTGGGTTCATTGTGAGCGCGCTTGTGCCAACGCACGAGACGGGCAACAATCTCTTTTTCGAAAATCTTGTAGCAAGCAGTTGCACACATGATGTATGTGTGACGAAGGGTGTGAGATGCTCGATGTCGAGTGAGGAAAACTTGGTCGCAGGTGGAAGGAATAGCCAGTATTTATTACTGGCTAATCCCTAACGCCTACGAAAGCTACACAAATTAAGCTTGTCCGACAGTTGCCCACTGATTCTTAGCTAAGCTGAACCTTGGGACAACAACATCTGGCGACTAAAACCCGAATACAGTACATCATCAGTGCTCGCCATCATTCGTGCACGTACGTGCCGTTCCGCTTGGCCCTAGAAGGCTAAGCATGACGCGCTACTGCGCAACCGGGTGATCTACAGTCACATATCGTCGGATGTGATATGTGATGCTACTATCAATGACATGTCTGTCATGGTAACAAGTTCTGTCACAAAGGTACATCACAGAAGAATCACTGAGTGCTCAAGTCAGCTTCCTTTCCACTGTCAATGAACCTGAATTGCTCAACGTCAATAACGCTTCCACCTTGCATATGCACGCAAAAATCCAAAAACATACAACAGCGGGGATTCGCTGATGGTCACCCACTCAACTACTAGTCCACCGGTACGTTGCTTAAATAGGGCTGAGCGAACGGGAAGCCTTGTTTTCAACGTCCTATGGTCGTATGTAGACTACACGACCAACATTTTATAATATATTGAGTTTGATGATAGATACGCCGTCATCGCACGTGGTTGGACTCTTATCATCGCACCGGCCTCTCTTCAGTCAAGGCTCGGATGAGGGTTAGTCTTTAGGTCAGCTGCTATTAGCGGTTCCAAGCATGCGAATCTTGTCCTTGTAATGATCACCGACATCATCATATGACTTTCTTGGTACGCATGAACCATAATGCATTTCACCGGAGGTGAATGAAGAGGCCAGCATCTTGTGGTGCATCGTGCAGGTCTTATCTGAGTTCTCGAAGGCTACAGTGCTAAATTTTCAGCTTCAGCCTTGCCTCTTCGACAGCGTTGGAAGGCGGTTACTCATGCGCGACGGGCAGCAAATGATAGCTCGGCTGCCAAATCCCAATGCAGGCTGTGCGCATTATACAACTGCTTCAGAAGTAGCGACTATGGACTATGTATGCCTCTTTCACGTAGCACAAACATTCCGGCATGATTCTCTGACGACATGCTGCTTAGGTTAGAGATCGTCTTCAGATTCCTGTTCCGAGAATTATCTCATACAACACACACGCAGACACAAATCATGTTGGCGCCGAGTACATCATAATGGAGAAATGTCAAGGTATCGAACTCAGCCGATTGTGGGATGACTTGTCAGCACAACAAAGGATTGATATTGTGAGACAACTTGCAACTTTCTCTGCGCGATTGTCCAAGGCCCGCTTTGCTTATTACGGTTCATTATATTACGCAAAAGACATCCCCAACGCTTCAGACACAAGAATCGACGAAACTTTCAGCGTCGGCCCAACCACTAGCCGCAGCTGGTTCGATGATAGAAGAGGCGAAGTGGATATTTATCGCGGCCCATGTAAGCGACCACTGCCCAGAAATGCTCTCAATCGCGAACACAGATGTAACCATATTTCAGGGAGATCGGTAGAAGATGTGTTGGCTGCTGTCGCAGAGCGAGAACGCGCGTGTTTAGACTGCTTTTCGGACTTTCCGCGAGATCGTCAACAGGGGATTTTCAATGGCCCGCGAGGATAACCATCCAAAGATACTAAATTAGCAGTCATCAGGGATTGCAGCCGAATTCTGCCTTATATAATTCCCAAGGACCATGCATGCACGGCCTCCATACTGTGGCATAACGACTTGCATTCCGACAACATATTCGTCAATAAAAGCTGCCCCACGGAAATCACAGGGATTATTGACTGGCAAAGTGTACACCTCAGCCCAGCGTTTCTTCATGTACATCATCCATCTCTCATCGAATACGACGGACCGATTCTGGTCAACTTTGAGAAGCCTGTATTGCCTCCTGGCTTTGCAGAGCTGGCTCCAGACGATAAGAACAAGGCACGAGCTCTACACATAGCTCAGAGCATATGGAGTCTTTATGAGATATTCATTCAAAAGCAAGCACCGGATTTGTTGCGAGTATTAAGATACCGCAATACTCTGTCTTGTCAAATCATGAACCTTGTCGGGTCTACTTTTGATGATGGCGAAGCCTACGTTCAGACCTTGCTGTCACAGCTCGCAAAACAGGAAACATGGGAGGTCGTGATCAAGGCTAACGGTCATGATCCTGCCGACGTACCTTGTCCGCTCAAATACTCAGATGAAGACCTTAAGAAACAAGAAGATGCTATGAGCAAATGGGAAAAGGATGTGGAGCGCAAGGCACGCATCATTGGCGAGGTCGGCGCATACACAGGGTGGGACGGAGCAGTACCTCCAGAGGATTTTGACGAAGTTTCCAAAAGACTAGAGGAGGCAAAAGAGAGGTTTCTAGAAATAGAGTCAAAATCTCTGGAAGAAAGAGAGCAGTGGGCAAAGGCTTGGCCATTTTGAGACAGGAGGAAGGCCAGATGCTAGATTATTCAAGTTGGTAGTCTTAATACAAAGGAACATCCTAGGAAACTATCGATCGACTACTAAATGTTCATTTCCGCTACACTTGAAGTTATGTCCGGAACCCCCACCTAGAACCTTGATCAGCAGTGTAACAGTTAATGGGTCAATCTTAAGCTTGTACGAAAGGATTGCTGGAATCTGTGGACACGCCCACCAAAACACATTTGCAGTACCAAAGGGTTTTATGCGACCGCAGCATTAGGCCCCAGGATTGGGCTGCTATTTGCCCTCTATTCTTGTGGGAAGACGGCTACATTGCTCCAGGTCGACGGACTGCTGACTGCACGAGTCTCGGCCCGCGAAATACATTATACAGAGAGAAACACTTCACAGGTGAAAATCCGTCAAACATAGTCTACAAAGATAACTTAGAGATCCCATCACACTAAGCGATGAATCTGTATCGTGTAGTAGCAAGGCTATAACATCATCAGAGCCAGTCCGTCCAAATGAGTTGTAATATCGCGTGCCTCCAGGCTAATTCACCAATGCACATATATCTGCACCCTTTTACCAGCTTCTCTAAAGCCTCCACGATACAAAGGTAATCTTAATAGACACACTAAAGCCTCATATTACATTCTCGTACTCTGTCGAGCATTGTGTACACAGATACAGTGCTCGCTAAGTGCTCCTTAAAGGTTACCAGTCTCAGCATATAGCACGAATAAGATGTTCAAGAACAATACACCCGCGCGCTATAACACTTATCGAACTTAGCAGGAAATTCGCCGACTATATGTGTAGACCTCACCAACATCTTCTGCATATAGAGCAGATCGGTTCATACTAGGCATTGTCAGCACTACGTTCACTTGGCCATCAGGGCAATTCGACAACTACCATTAGAGTCGCATCATCGACATTCTCATGTACATCATCCAGTAGCTTCGAATCCCATTCTGTCACTAAAACGTGATGTACTCTTAGGCATTGCCATTAATTATAGCTGTAAAGAATATATTGGGCAAGAGAGAATATACTAACATTTTTAGGAAAACATCGCGTCCTCATCATATATATTTTAGTGTCTTCATGTAGTTAATAAACACATACTCAATCTCTTACAATGCTCAACCCGTTCAACTGAAGCTGTGCATGTCATCTCTTGCAATGATTACCAATTGACATATATCCTATACTTCTTTTTTTCGGCAAGATCTTGCTGATGCTAAGCAGTTTGTATGGAATTATCTGATCTCGATCAAGCCTCTTGGTGTGAATCTCATTCCATCGTGCAAAATGACGCAGGACTATACCGCGATTCGCCTGGCTTCTAAGCTCGCAATTGACAATGAACAATGCGAAGGGGTAAGAATAGCCTCCGTTCAAACAGGGACGGAAATTGTCTGATGAGGGCAGGTGCCAAGCTTCGTATTTCGACCACAGAATCTATTGGAACGCGATCGAGGTAGATGAGACCTGCCAGGCAGCTGAGTTGTAAGAGGTTTTGATTCTGAATGATTGCCCCTCTGAGCATGCGTCCAATCCGATCGAATCTTCACTGACGCTGTTTGACATCGTTCATAGGTTATCCAATACTTAGAGTTGCAAAGCTGATGCTGCGTGCATCCGTCTTATTCATCACACAGTCATTGGTATAAGTGTATTATATATGTATTGCTTTATTGCAAGTCGGAGTATAAGGATCCTAGGAAGTCTCCGCTGCGGAAGTGCTGTCAGGAGCCACTTGTAGCCGATGGTAAAGAGAGGCGAAGAGCACGGAATTTTGAAAGTTATAGAAGACTGAAAGATCGATCGAAGGTTCTGTTGGGGTATAGCGACCAACCCGTGCCTTGAACAGATTCCGAGAAGTTGTCGTAAAGCTAAACCCGTAATGATGCTATTATCGAGCATTATGTACACCTTGACCGAATGACTGCCACATACAGCTACATTGAACTCCAATAATCATAACACAAACATTTATTTTACAGCACAGGGCACATTTGAAATGCGTTGTCCGCTACTCAATGCTCCCGGGCTTGTGACAGCCGAATGATTGGCTAGGAGCACACGTGCAGCGTTCCAGCAGGTGCATGGTGGCGCACCGCCTGCATTGACTTTGAAGAAAAGGCAAAAGGCAACCAATCAACTCGAACGATAGCCCTTAAAACTGTGTGTTAGCGCTAACTTGTCTGCCTGTCTGCTTGTTGGCCTCAGAAGGCGAGGGGGGCTGAGACTCTTTTCCTCTTGGCAAGCGTTCTAATGCTAAGAGAATAGCACAGACTCGATAGACAGCAAACATCCTTCCACTCCTCAGCCTCTTATTGTTCGTTTATCATTCTACTAGCCGCCTCTGTACACAGTGAACAATATACATCTCGACATTCCACGGAGGTACGCTTTCGGGATGCTGCCCGACCGTGCCATAAGACGCCGGCCGAATGATGAATATGTTCAAGCGTTCTTCAACAGCACCATCTTCACAACATATCCAGAATGCTCAATGAACTGCCTGGAAGACAACGTCCGAAGAACAACATGCGCAGCATTCGAAAGCACTCCAAAGCTCTATTCCGACTGCGTTTGCCGGAGATCTGACGATTTCCAAATGGCTGCCGCAGCCTGCATCACAAAAGGCTGTTCGAGCGAGCTGCGGTCATCTGCACGCCAGTTCAGCGACAACTGTACCAGTTCTGGCGGATCCACAGTCCCTTACGAGGTGTGGTTGGGGCAAGTGAGTAGTTCCACTGCGATGAGTATAAGTGCATCATGGTCGACAGTATACCTACTTACATGACGCTAGACGACGCAACCAGCCTCTAAACCTACTGAACCACCTAACGAAGCTGGCGTCACGACTATCGAGACCAAAATCGGTTTGATTGTCGGTATTGTTACGGGCTTCTTCACCATCGTGGCAACATTCTTCGCGTTCCGGATGTGGCGTATGGCGGCGCAAGCGCGAGAACATGTGCAACATCCCGAGAGCCAGATACCGGTTCTACGACACGTTGACTTGTTCGCCATTCGAGTAGTTGAGAGAGCAAGAGGAAGGGATGCATAAGCGTTCACGATCTGAATTTTTGTTATATTTGTCTACGACTTCTGCGTGAAGAAACCAACTTAAGTGCTATTAAACGCCTTTAATTCGCGAATTTGACAAGTATTCAGCTACGTAGCTTATACAGCATCCGCTACATGGACTAGGTTCCTTACAAAGTTCTTAGAGAGGTCGTGTTTACGTCGTATAGTATTCCAGATAACAAAGGTCATAGCGTTCCCTTTTGTAGTCACGTCGATGTTTACCAACGTCATCGCACGAATGTGGGCTGATGCATGTACAAAGCAACTTGCAAAGAAGAGGGGGGAACAATATGTTGGACAAGTCCTATCGCCTTCTGTAGCTGTACGAGAATCTTGACGTTTTCTCGTGAAGTCGTTATAGCATGTAATCATTGCATCGAAGATCTGAGTGCCACATAGATCTTAAATTTCACATAATTTGGAAGCTTTGGCTTTGCATTGTGTATGCCATTGTGCATATTCAGAGCGGCGAGCGGATAGAAATGGAGACGGCTACGAGGCGGAGCAATACAATCGTCTCCATCATACAAACAGATTATGTATTCAGGGATCGTGATGGGCGGAAAATTTGGAGCTGCAGAGGTGTTTGTTGTTGCTGCAAGTGTCAGGTGGTCCCAAGGTGCGTCATGCATATGAGATTCGTGAGATCTCAGTTATTACACTGAATGCAAGTCCAGTTGTAAGGCTGCCGCGAAGTTAGGCGCCGAATGATGTTTCAAGGCCTCTATTGTATTTATTGAGGATATAGTCTTTGCGCGGGCCGCACGTCGAGATGACAAACCGCCAGGAGACACAGTCCTTCGATTCGTTGAGGCAGTGTGCAGTGCCGAAACTCCGTCAAATGCCCCATTACAGCCATCAAAGTCTCATACTATGATGTTGCAGCACCACTCTCTGTTCTGCGATAGAATGGTTCATGTTTGTTTCTCCACTGGAGCATTTTGCTTCATCGGCTGGAAGCCAGGCCGCGTACACGAGGTCTTGAGCTCAGCAATGCTAACGAGTTCTGCCCAGCAAGTCAAGTAGACGCTATTTGTCGGACCTGAACTGCTAGAAATCATGCCATTTACCTTGTAAACTTATCGCAAGATGTAAACTTGACTCTGGTTTTATATTGTAATCCAATAGAGTTCGGTGATCTTCTAGTTGTCGTCCATCAAATATCAAACGCTGCTGGCCAGATGGTATGCCCTCGATCTCCTCTATAGCAGTCTTCATTCTAACGATCGTCCAGCTCGGATCGCTATTGACGACAATTGTCTTCCCAGAGAGGGTCTTGATGTAAATTATGTATTTACTCATGCTTGAGGCATTATTCATGTTTGGAGGACCGGCTCTGAGGACCAAGTGTAACGTCGATTCGTTGAGGATATTGTGAGATGAAACAGTATGCTCAGGAAGAAGCTCTTTTCCTGCGAATATGAGACGTTGTTGATAGGGTGGAATCCCTTCCTTCTTTTGGATTGCCTCCATAATATCAGACACAAGCTTTGGATCCTTCAGGTACAACTCAATTGTCTTTCCTGTAAGTGTGTTGACCAGAAGATGCATGTCATATGTCAAAGGACTGATCCAGGACGGAGACTGCATGTAGTTCGAGGCTGTGTTCTGTCTCAGGCCCATACCCAGGATTTTATCCACGAAAGAAGATTTCTTTTGTTTATTTGCAGGGGGCGCGAGATGGGTAGCATCTTTGGGAACAAATTGCTTGGCTGCTGGAGGAGATCGATTAGTTATGACTGGGCTCGCAGTAGATGCCGGCGTGGAACCACGAGATCCAGTACTAGCAATATCGCGTGACTCTTTGGACATTCTTAGAGGGGCTGATGATGTTCCGTGTGGCCTGGGAGTGAGCCTAGGACTTGGGGTTGGTGCAGAGACATGTCCAGCCTTGTGCCATTTGATGGTTCTTAAAACATCAAATGCATCTGGGCGCCGCTCTGGTTGATAAGAAATACAAGCCATAATCCGGCTGGTAATCTTTGGAAGAACATGGTTCGGTAGCGGCTCTATAAGATCGTCATCGTCCATGTGTCCAAAGAAAGGAGGTTTGAGGCTTGTCAACTCGTACATGGTACCTATACAGACATAAGGAATTCGTTCTTCCGAAGATTTGAGCATAGGACACTTACAGCCAACAGAAAATATGTCGCAAGCCTTTGTCCAGTGAATTTTCCCGTCGCTGTATCGATTGATCTCCTAACGTCCAATGTTAGCACATCCGTGGACGTGCAGTTCCAATATTTGGGGAGGACTAACCGGTGCGAGGTACTCTTTGGTACCTGCATAAGTGGATGGAGCTTTTTCATCCTCTAAGAATGTTGAGAGTCCAAAATCTCCCAGCTTGACAACAACTTCGTCGGTTTCGTCGCGAGTCGACAGCATGACTTCAATATTTCAGCAACGTGCAGTGTGTTACCGAGATATACACGGCTGCTGTGAGGGACCACTCACTGTTCCCAGGTTTGATATCCCGATGTAGCACGGGATTCCAGTCAAACGAATTCCCACTGATGGAACCTTCCGCTCCCACTGTCAAGCCATTATGGCAATACAAAAGTGCAGCACTCAGCTGGTGAAACACAGACATGATGTAATCAACAGAGACTTGCTGCTGGGTGCTATTGATATATGGCTTAGCATTATTCCTGCTCGTGCACGCTGCTTCACACCTACCCTGCAAATCTTTTGCTACTTATAAAGTCTGCCAGACTTCCACCTGCACAAAAATTCATGTATATCTTTGCAGAAGTCGAGTCCCAGATTATGTCCACGTATTTCACGACATTGGGGTGATCCAGGCGGGAGAGGATCGAATATTCGCGCTCGGCTGGCTCACGGTGTTTCTCGCTATCTTGAAATCGAATTGTCTTGCAGGCAAAAGCCTGGGAGGCCAATCATTAGCACGGTGCATAAGACGTTGCAGAAGATTGGGTTTACTCACCTGCCCTGAAGAAACCTCGAATACTTTCTCCACGACGCCGAACTGACCCCGGCCCAGAAAGCCGTCGCGGCCTGTAACGACTGTGTATTGCGCCATGTGATGGTTTTCGCGAGGAGGGTATGGGTGATCATATGGCTACCAGACAGTAGCACTGCGCCTGGGGACTAACACCACCCATAAGAGAGATCGAGAGGTAAAGGTGTTAGCGACGAGTCGAGGGATGAGGCTGAGACTTGGGCCTGGTCCTGTTCCGCCCCCACGAAATCGACACAGCCCCGCAGCTGAGGATCCTAGCATGTTCACTCCTAGCCGGTTACATCTTCTCTGTACCACTTCATTATATTCTTAGATTCAGAATTCTAGGTCTATAAGTTGTGGAAGAATTTCGGTCCATTCCAAACCTCCATGTACCTAGCCTGTCCTTGCTCTCCACTATGGTAATTAGAGCTAATCAGTTGGCGAGCGCAGCGCTGCGCAGTCCCGCGTGACGCAACAAAGATGTAAAATCTCGCCTACAAAACAGTATTTTCTGACAGTATCTTATTATGGATGTATTGTACACATAGTTTATTGAGTAAATGCGGCCATTCTGGGAATGATCATAGGCGTAAACAGTCCCCAACGTGGTGGTCTTGCGCGATTGCCTGGTCTTGCACCCTACTTTGTCATTAAAATTGCAACGTTGTCCTGAATTCAAGATTTCCTCTTCAGCGCTACCAGAATATCCAAGTTTGGACCTGGCGCGCGGAATCATCGCGTCGCAAAGTTGTGGTGGCAGTAAAACGCGGCATCATCTCGGTAGCATCCACAGCAGCCTGGCTACACAGTACGGCGACGAAGGCTACAGGGGTAGCCGCAGTGCTCACATGACCTGGTCTTGGCACCCCTCCATTCTATTGTAGGCCTCAGTTGATTAGATCATGATCGAATCCCTCCATTTTTGGCTGCTGAATATCCCGCGATCCTCACATGGGGCTGCTTGCTCCACTATTCAAGACGTACCTAGCACTCTGCATCCCTCGGCTTTATAACCACAAGAATGGCAGAGCTGATTTTGGGAGCTATGGCTTTTGGCGTTGCTACCCCAGGTGTAATACTCGCGTTCGCAGAATGCGGAGAGTACATCCAGAAAAAAGTACAGACGTTCAAAGACGCCCCTGCCATCATCAAAGAGCTTGGAAGATTCGGCCGAGACCTACATCAGGGACAAGTCAAGATTAATTTGGAACTAGCGGAATGGGCGAACTCTCTGGAGGATGTCGACCAGATCATCAAAGAATCCATCGGAGACTATATTACCAAGCTACGCACTATCCTCATGGAAGTAGAACACTGCCTTTCTGGTATGGTCGACAAAAATGGACAACTCAGACGATTTTACTTTACCATCATCGGGGAGAGAAAAGCACAACAAATCGTCAAGAGCATGAAAAGCTGGCAGGCGGAGTTCTTCAACGTCATTCATCTGATCGAAATGAGGCGTCGAGTTCTTCCTTCTGACGTCAGTCTTTCCTGGAACCGATACAGGCCTAAATCATACAGCCGATTTTCTGCTCATCCTGACCTACTTATCGGAACTGCCGAGATAATCAGAAACAACTACGCAACATCCATATCAGTGCTCGTCGAACAGAAATACATCCACGACACAAATACTCTGTCGGACGTCCGAGAGGTGGCAACCATCTTCGCTAGCCGGTCTTATTCAAACACATCTGGCGGGGGGATTCTGAAGTGCCTTGGTTACAGAGAGCAAGGCCCAAGGGCTGAGCTTATTTTCGAATTGCCAACAGCTGCACGGCAACCACGCATGCTGAGTGAAGCGATAATGTCCGACCCAGGTGAAGAATTCAATGTCGGACACTCACTCGACTCGAGATACCGACTTGCCCGGCAACTATGCGACACGGTATTCTCAGTGTTCACCTCGGGCTTAGTGCACAAGAACCTTCGCACCAACACGATTCTCCTCGCCGTCGAAGACAACGAGAGCGAGTCCTCTCCGACGACCCCCACCGAGCTGGGCAATCCCTATCTCACTACTTGGACTCTTCTGCGCAAAGCCACAGGTCTTACCTCTGGACCTGGCGCATCTGGAACGATAGAAGATTTCTACCGCCACCCAAAACGGCAGGGAATCCAGCCTGAACAGCGTTATAATTTCGGCCACGACATATACAGCTTGGGCGTTTGCCTCCTCGAGATTGGACTTTGGGATCCATTCTTCACGTCGAGAAGTACAGTAACGTTATCGGCCTTGTATAGAGAAACGGCGGTACATCTGCGCCTTGTAGAAGCGGAACATGTTGATGTAATCGAGCGGCTGACCTGGCCTGCCATTGTACCGAAAGTGTTATTGCACCTTGCTAAAAGCAAGATACCGCAGCGTATGGGGATTGCATATTCTGAATTGGTTGTAGCATGCTTGACCTGTTTGGAGGGTGGTATGGGAGATACCGACTGTTTCAAGAAAAGTCGGCCAGCGGCTGCTATAAGATTCAATGACTTTGTTTCCCAATCTTTTGCTTTTACATCTATGTAGCATGTATTCATCAACAGTAGATCAACGCCATTTTTCAATAGCACCGAGGCATGCGACGCGTTATTAATTGGTCTCGATCTATGATGAAGCCAATGGGCAGTGAGTTATTGTCGAGGTTCTCTCTTCTGCAGAATCTGAGTGCCAACAGTAGGTCTCTCTTGTCCCTTGTTGGACGACTCATGGGAATGGTAAGAAACACCTGTTTGCCGCTTTCCAAGAGGTACCAGGAGTGGAGGGAAAAAATTACTCTACACGCAGGACTACATCTCAAGAAAAGAACCACATGCCTGATCTAATAGTTTTTAAGCATGGGACCAATAAATGCAATGCTCGAAAATCGCACCCCCCTTTGCTGACTTCCAAGGACGCTAAATTTGGAAGTGATCGGTTTCAGGATAAATCCGCATCGAGCAATGTAAGAAAGAGACTTTGACATCTTAAGATTGAGGATACAACCAGATGTACCCACTAAAACGTTCATTGCCTGGACGGATTATCTGCTCCCGCCCCAGCGTGCTCTATGAAAGAAAAAGTTGTCTGAATGCCGCGCAGGAACCTCGCATTACTGACGCGTCTAGCAAGTACTGAAAGCATCGCATAAGATCAGCATCACATTTCCCTGAGGTCCTTGCCAAGCACCTCCAATTCCTTTGGCACAGGTTTTGAGGCTTAGCTACGCAGCTCACAGCTACTGATACTCTACCACCAGTTCAAGAACAGAAGATGAAAGCGATAGACCAACACACTTAGTGTGGGTACAGTGAGAACTCGCGCTGTTTCTATTCTGCTGCTCTATTCAGCTACCTATCCGAGTCTAGAGTGTATCTGTGCACTAGCTAGTATGAGTTGTGGGCCTGTCAGAACATGATCCCTGCGCCTCCATAGTAAGCGCAGTCCCCGCTTATATTTGCGCAGACTTACAGAGTCGGCAATGTATGTCCTTTTACAGTAATGTTGGACTTCTTTTCTGATTGGTAGGATTACGCCCCGTGAAATCATGGCCTGAGTCGGCACTGTCTGGAATGGTAATAGTCTGAATCTTTGCTAGATTACAAGAGGAGCTAAACGAAGGTCCTCATATATAACATCTGCATTCCATCTCCGTTTAGTTTGTTATCCTTCACACTGTCAATTTTCCTATTTTCATTGTTCTCACTGTCTGTCTTACTCTCCTATTCAATCTTCACTTTCTGCTAAATTTCCTCGTCTTCCTTACGCTTGTTCATTCCATTTCCTACCACAATGGGCACCGTCGTTATCCACACCATTGGAGTTATTGCAGGCGTGTTGGGCATCTGGGGCTTTACTGAAGAGCACTTGCCCAAGAAGGTCGAGCCTATACGTCAAAACCAAAAACTTTCGTACACTACCACGACTCGGGTTGTTGCAGGCCTTGACGGAACCAATGGCATGGCTCATGCTGGTAGAGCGATCGATCAAGTGGTACACTACGATAACAATGATAATGGCTTTGCCACTAGCAGAGCCGGACAGAGGCTGGAGGATGGTTCTTACGTTGACATTAAGCTGACCTGGCATCAAGGCATGCAGTCAGTCTCTTCTAGGATTGATGCCAGCACGGATAATGTCTGCGTTGCAATATTATCCACGACATGGGCAGATGGCACCAAGTTCGGGTGGACAGGAGATGTAAGTAACCCCCGCTTATGATATATACTTTGTAAGAGAGGTTCTAACTATTCAATTCCTAGTGGGCCAATATCTGTAGATTACCATCATACTACAGCGGCATTATTGTAAGCTTATTCTTCCACACTCTGATACTATTGTATATGTAACAAAGCTAACTTTGACATGATAGATGCCGAACGGAAAGTACGTCTTCATCACACCTTACCCGCGCGTCGCATACTTACATTTTCTTATAGATCTCCTGCCTGCATGTGGCTTGATGCTCGTGAATCGCAAACAAAATCGTCAGCTTCCATTAAGATTAAGTGGCATGACTTCATCAGCGAAAATGGCAAAACGCCATCCGAAAGCGAAGCCAAAGCAATGTGTGGAAAGTCTATCAAGGCTTACGACCGTTACCTCCACGAAATTCCCCTTCCTGCAGATCGAAAGGTGTCGGCTTGGACGGGAAACACCAAAAGGGAATCCTTACCCCTGATGGGTCGCTCGGATGATAGCCGTAAGTCCCAGTCAACACCCCTTGCACGAATTACGCACTTTATTTTTTAGAATTCGTCGCCTCTAAGCCTGTACAGTTGTCATCAGCTCGCTCTCTGGCCAAAACGCTACAGCACTCTGCGAGCAGCCGAACTCGTACGGTCCAGATTTCATCTCGCTTGAAGAGGGCATCTACTGTAATATGGAAACCCGCGAAACTTTAGCTATATGCTCGAGCACTGTTGTTGGCGACTGCTTTGATGTAGACAGTACTTCTCACATTTTGAAAGATGGGGCACACAAGCCTCGTATCCGTGCGCGGAACCCTACAAGGGTCATTCATTGGGGGTCTGATGGCGGGAAAGAGGAGTCGGCTGTGTAAGAGAGGTAGGAAGGAGGGAGTGGTGATGGACGGTTTTGGTCTCGCTCCTTGTGAACCGGAAGCGTGGGTTTTTGCTTGCCGCTATCCTTTAGTTTTTTTGGCTTTGTTGTTTTGCAGTTATTTCGTATTTATAGACAGCGGCTGGTAGCAATTTCACTGGTTTGCTACTTGCTGGATCTTTGTCAAAGTCCCGAGTCCTCATCAGGGTGAAAACTGAAGATAGCTACCAGTTCTTTCGGCGAAGATCTTGTTCATGAAGTGATTTGCTACCTGGACTGGTGGAGGGATAATCAACAACAGACCAGAGTGATCGAATGACTGTATAATTCAACCATGTCAAACAACCCTAGTTCAATTCGTTACGAGCCCGCATTGCGCGATTTCTGCTCAAACACCCCTTCATCTTCAATTAAATTCGCAGCGTTGCGGTATATGATGCCCACCGGGTTTTGAGCTTGATGCGTGGCGTAACAGAATTCTCTATGGGGCTGCGCTCTTCACTCGATTCTCTACGCATCATCTCCCCGGCTGCTTTGCAGAAGCCGTGGTCTGTGCGCTTCCGAAGCTCGTGTGGCCGACATTGTAGTGATTCTGATGCGGAGGTCGCGGGTCGTCTGTTAGAAGTATCGCCAAGGCACTAGAGCCAATGTGGTTGGTCGAGGACAGGGATGGTGCGGTTGCTGTGTTTGTAAACACGGGCGCCGTCCGTGGCGCCGCAACATCGTCAACTACACCACCGACCATTGTGACCGTCCACGCGTTCTTGCTGTTGGGAGCGATAGAGCATGCTTGGTTGACGTTGTTTGTTCTAGCGCATCATGGATTACTCTAAGGCCGAGGCAGAGAACGATGTATGTATTAATGACCGTGAATTCGCGGTTTGTTAGCTGACAACATCTGGCGCAACGCAGGGCTTCTGCAAACCCTCAGGCATAAAGCCTCCCTCGCAACTACCAAAGATGGCCGCATCGCAAGGCCGTCCGCTGGCTGACCTGCATGACGCGAGTACGAATTCGCGGATCGCAATGGTGCCGCCCTCGAACAAACACAAACCGTCTGGCTGTAAACTTCCCACGGCCGCCTCGGACATGTCGTACACATCACTGACTCTACCAGTACCCGAGCCACCAAACAAACACGCGCGGAAGAATCTCTCGGAAAGAGCTCTCGAGTACGAGCGCAAGCCCGCAGCACCACCCAATGCGCGTCCTCTGGGAAATGGCGTCAAGGGCGCTGTTGCGCGCGGGTTTGCCGCGTCCACATCGCGAATAAACACAAACAAGCCCTCGAAACAAGGCTCCGTGTCTACCTACGGTGCCAGCATGGGACCTGGCGCGCGCAACCCAAGCAACAATGGGCGACCAAAGTCAGCCTACGGACAGCATGCGAGGAGCAAGTCGCATCATCAGGGTATGCGCCCTGCTACTGCCATGCTACAACAACGTGATGAAGACGACGACGACGACGATGACAGGCTTGACCGCAAAGGTGTGCCACTATTTCCTATCTCCATCAACCCGAAAGAGACCCTCAGAGTGTCAAAGAATGCACACCCAGCATTGGCCAGACGGCCCAACTCCCTCACTGTAGCGCCCAAGCGCATCTTTTCTTTGTCCGCTCCCCGAGCAATCTCTTCTCCTTGCACTCTCCGATCCTTCACACCCGTCATGGAAGAGCCTGCCGATTCCAGCTGCGACGACATCTGTACCACTCTTGGAGCTCTCGAATTGGGCGCTTCCAAAGCAGCAGATCGGAGTGCCTGTGTCGGACGTGGAACGATTCGTGGCAAGGAGTCAAACCCTTTTCTTAAGCCTTCTACTGCCTCCCATCTCCCCGTCGCCACGCCTGTGCGGCGGATGCCAACACCATTATCCTCACGACCGCCCCCCTCTACACCACGAGCACAGGCACGCTTCTTGAACAGATTTACTAACGATCGTTGTCCAGACTTCTACGATGACCGCATCGAGGCCATGGAACGCAACTTCGCAATGTTCAAGGAAAAGATGGAAGGAGATATGCAACAAGCGACCGACTACAAGGAAACGATACAGCAATTGCAAAGCAAGGGTGAGGTTGCTAGTCGAGTTGTGCATGGATTCCACACTAATTATTGCTGCAGTCACCGAGCTCGAGGTCCTGCGCGCGCGATTGGAAACGGTCAATAGAAACTTGGAGTCAGACCTCAAAGATACGAAAAGCTGCTTCGACACAGTGAAGAAGGAGATGGAGATGACCCAGAGGAACCACTCGTTTGAGACCGACGATCTCCGCCGAAAGCTTCGCAATGAGATGGACGACTTGGAGCACAAATATGAGAAGGATGTAAAGCGCATGTTGAGGGACCAGGAAGAGTCCGAAGAGAAGACGCGCAAGGGTTACGAAGCGCGCATCGAGAAGCTGCTCACGGCACACAACGACGAGCTGACCGAACTCCGAAAGAAAGTCGATGCTGACGGCGAAGCCGAGCGTGATCAAAGGTCAAAGGAGGCGCTCAAGATCCAGATGGAATTTGAGTCAAAGCTAAGAACAGCCACAATCGAGGCGGATGCAAAGCAGCGGGAGATGCAATTGGTTCAGGGCGAGCTGATCAACGTTAAATCCGAATTGGATCGCGAACGCACACTGAGAACAGGGCTGCAAGGCCAACTAACTGAAGCGACGTCAACCAATCTCACATTGGATGCCGCAAACACCGCAATGAAGGAAAAGATACACTTCCTCGAGTCTGATAGCCAAGCACAATCACAAGCTTTCAACGACCTCCACAAGCGTATGCAGGATGCTATCGATGCAGCAGAGCTGGCACATGAGAAACTTCGACAGGAGGAGACACTGCGTCGGAAACTGTTCAATCAAGTTCAAGAGCTCAAGGGCAACATCCGAGTTATGTGTCGTGTGCGGCCCACGCATGCCACGGAGTCGAATCCCGCATCGATTTCTTTCCCAGACAACGAGACCGACAGCAAGGAAGTGTCGGTTTTGGGACCTAACAGGCAGAGTGCCATGGGTAAGGACACGACCTCGGCATACGCGTACTCTTTCGACAGAGTCTTTGGCCCAAGCGCACAGAACGGCGAAGTTTTCGAAGAGATTAGCCAACTGGTGCAGAGCGCGCTGGACGGTTACAACGTCTGCATCTTCTGCTATGGTCAGACCGGCTCTGGAAAGACGCATACCATGTCTTCGGTTGATGGCATGATTCCTCGAGCCACTGCTCAGATCTACGCCGAAGCACAGCGACTCGAGCAGAAGGGATGGCGGTATACCATGCAGGGTTCGTTCGTTGAGGTATACAACGAGACCTACAACGACCTGCTCGGGCGCTCTGAGGACCTGGATAAGAAGAAGGTAGAGGTCAGGCACGATGCCGCGAAGAAGCAGACCTACTTGGAGAATACCGTCAGTGTCGTTCTCGATGGTCCGGAATCCGTCGACAACATCCTCGATACGGCCGACAAGAACAGGACCGTGGCTGCCACAAAGGCCAATATGCGCTCGAGTCGAAGTCACTCGGTGTTCATCCTCAAGCTCGTTGGAACGAACGAAATCACTGGCGAACGAAGCGAAGGCACTCTCAATCTGGTCGATCTTGCCGGCTCTGAGCGACTCGAACACTCCAAAGCCGAAGGTGCGCGTTTGAAAGAAACGCAAAACATCAACAAAAGCTTGAGCTGTCTGGGCGACGTCATCAATGCACTTGGATCATCGAAGGAAGGCGCACATATTCCATACAGGAATTCAAAGGTATGCAAAGCGGCCCCACTTTTTCCATAACAGATGAGAGAGAGATGCTAACAAAGATGCAGTTGACTTACCTCCTACAATACTCACTTGGTGGCAATTCGAAAACGCTCATGTTCGTCATGGTCAGCCCACTCCAAGCCCATTTGCAAGAAACGATTACGAGCTTGAAATTTGCGACAAAGGTCCACAATACGCACATTGGAACGGCGAAGAAGCAGACCAAGACGAAGGATTAACTGGGCCTCAAGGCCACCGGGTTTGGCGCAGGCGGCGTTGGGCATGCGCATACTTTGTTTGTGCTTTGCAGCGGCGACCATTGAAGTGTTCGAGGTCGTTTTGCTCCCCATGTTTGTGCGTATCAAGTCTGCCGGCTGTTTGGAAGCTGGGACTGTTGGCGGAGTATGGCGGTCGGGAGGTGTGAGTTCTTGCATATTGGGCGTTTCTCGTGGAAGTGAAGTGTAGCGAATGGGCATTTGCAATATCACAATACGAACTTGATGAACTACTCCATTTTTTAAACACGAGGTTGGTCTGATGTGGTGAGGGTGAGAGAGCGAGAGGGTTGCTTCTACACTCATGACATCTGCGTCTGTCTGATGTCGTACCCAAAACTAGAACCCCAGGTGATCTAGCAACTTGACCAGCTGAGCCTCATTCTCATCTCTGCATTTCAGTATCACGGCCTCGGATTGCATCCGCAAGACATCGGAGTTTGTAACGCGTCAGGGCAGGATGGAGCGCAGAACAGCATCAACATCCGCGACCTTTTCGATGCCTTTGATGGTTCGAGGTCGCTGCACCTCAAGGCGTTCCAACTCATCCTCCCAAATCTTGGCAACATCCCACTTCACGCCGTCCGTTGAGTTCTCGGGCAGCGGCGAGGGGAAGCCATGGAGCTTTGCATCTCGCAACGCTTTCTTTTCGCTTGATTCGATGTCCGACCAGCCTTGGAATTGGCCTCCAGCACCGCTGAAGGAGCGCAGAAACTCGTACGACGGGTGCAGTATGCAGGCAAAGTCGTAATCTATCAACGCTGTGATGCGTTGGCTGGAAGCATCGTAAATTAAGTTGTCTGGAGCTGGGATCCGATCAGTGTTGGCTTCACAGCATCAGAGCTTGAGAGGGTACATACTGAAGTCGGCGTGGATGATACTCTTTGCGTCCCCAGATCCAAGGTCCTTGAACTGGGCCGGAACGCCGCTCTCAATGAAGGTGTTCAGCCGTTCTCTGACCCTATTGCATGCCATCCCTTGATGAATGGATTGCTGTCTGCTTGTTGCAAAGCCCGATTTAGTCGGTCTCTGAAGTAGTCCTCGTACAACAGCCAAGGCCCACTCCCCACACTCGGCATCGCCGTGCTTATGATTTCGCCCACGCTATCGAACGTCACCCCACCGTACTGCTTGATGCTGCTTGGAAGCCGGAAGTCTTGCAATGCCTTCAGAATGTCGGCCATTTGGGCAAGGACCTTTGTCTTCTCCGAGGGAGGCATGCTGTCAAATCCTTCGCTCACAGATACTCCCGACATCAGCTCCTGGAGGATCCAGCCTTGTGAGGATGGCGGCGCTGCGCTGCCCCAGCCGTACACAGCAGGAACTATGTGTGGTTTGAAGCCACGAAGGGCAGCAGCAGCAAGAGAAATCATGGCGACCTCGTTCTCAACTCGGATTTGTGCATGCATTCCCTCGGCATCATGGTTGGTGAGCCGCATGATAAATTCTTTGGCGCTTTCTGGTAGCGGTGCAGTGCCTGGCTGACGCGTTTCATGACCGTTATCATCTCTCGCAGCAGACAGTGGCGAAGGCAGAGTGATACGGTAGACGAAGTTGTTGTATTTGAAGGGACAATCCGGGTCGTACTGGATGGGATCGATCTTGGCTTCCTTTGAACACCAGCAAGTTTAGCTTTTATTGCTTGGGCGGAATGCATCACGTACGCTACTTACGTTGGAGCCGAATCGTTCGCGCAGAAGAGTCCGGATGAATTCTAGCCGCCCTTCCAAATTTACGTGATTTTGGCTCATAGCGAAACAGAAGATCAAATGTGTGAGGGGTTGGCGCAGATCGTCTGCAATCAAATTGAGATAAAAGGTGTGTGGTAATTTCACGTTTTCTAGAATGTTTGTTGTCTGCGACAGCTGAGAACAATGTTGTGGTGCGGTGTAATCTCAGGTTCCTCAAACCAATCAAGCAACGTCTCAGAACTTCTCCACCACGATAGCAGCCACCAACACAATCACTTGACTATACATCGCATGTTGAATTCCACCACCAGGTAAGTCTGGGTGATAGCAACTTCGGGTCCATTTTTGACGATTGCTGATGGTTGCGCAGAGGAGATCGAGCGCTACAGATTTCCAGCAGCTTCAAGAACATACGTACCAGACACGCGGAAATAGTGGCAATGGCAGAGCCCACATGATGGTGGAAAATCTTTTTCTTGCATCTTGGAGTCAATGGTCGCCCATTTGAAGAACTCGAACAGGTAGCTAGCGATTAGCAAAGCTGACGAGGTGTAGAGAAGAATGGAGAACCAACCCGTCGCCTGCTTTCAGACGAGGAGTACTATTTTATGACGATAGCTGACATGAAATCAGTACAGAGTTGTTGGAGACGGACATGCAGCTATGCATACATAAACTTCAAACTGATAGGTCGCACGCCAGTACGCTAGTTGTTTGGGATTCAAAATCCACAATTTGATCTCTCCCAAGTTATCTGGAAGTCTCTGCCGAACGCTACCCCATCATTTTGGCACGGTGCATGGTATCGGTGAGAGAATACCATCAATTTCCTGCTTGTGTCTTTTGTCCCTGTGCTTGCTTGAGCTCCTTGATCCTTCGCTGACGCGCACCCGCCCATTGACTCCTGGGCAGACCTGTAACATCAAGAATGTGCACGTCAACACTGCTGATATCCCAGACATGTACATGTTTGACATCGCTCAGCAGAGCAAGAACAATCCAATGGCGTCCCTGATGGATGAGCAACCTGAAATCCTGTAAGCGTTCTATCGCGCCCCACTCTCTATCAATCATGCTCCCATGCGTCCTTTCCTTTTCCGCTATTGTCGAATGCCCAACGTGTACTATGGCAAGATCCCCACCAATCAGAACAGAAAATTCAATTTGTTGATAGTCACCACTTTCGCTCTGAAATACAATCTCCACAAGAGAGCGGTGGCGGTCGAATTCCGGGAAGGTAAGTACACTGGCATCCTCATCCCATACGGCGGCATAGGAGAAGGTTGTCGACATATATGTCGACATATATGGAGACCGCCGAGATAATTGATTGCTTACCCGAGTGACGGAGAATTTCAAATCAGCCAATTCGCTCGACAAATTGACGAGGAACCGCTGGTTGCTGATACGCCAATCAATAAGTCTCTTCATACTAGCAGATTTGGTGATGATGATTTTCTTTGATACAGCATGGATTGCCAGCCGTGGTCCCAGTAAGAACGTCGTTGTGCTTACGCCTTTATCATCGGTGCTTAGCACGATTCGTCGCATGAGCACGTCTGAACCATGAACATGCATGAGAAGGATACCGAGAAGGTCGGAAGTGGTTGACGACTGGCAATTGAGTACTCCAATAAAACATGATTGGTAATAAGTTGACGACTGTGGGACGAGTTCACCAACATCGATCAGAGGGAGGTCCATATCGAGGCCAAGATTACTCATAGTGTACGCTGAGCTGGAGTCCACCTGGCTGATGTGACTACAACCTTGGAATACCGCGGGGGATTCAGCTAAAATTGGGCATGTTTTCGGCCCTTGTTGGCGTGTAGTGATCAAGTCTACCACATCGAGTTTCTTGGTATCTTTTTGCAGGCCCCAAGCAAAGATGGACGCATCGTTGACAACTCGAATTATCTCTTCCTGTAGTCGGAGAAATGCCTTCTTTCCTTCCCCATACAGCAACGGCATGTTGACGTCGAAAATGCCGAGTAGGCAGTACGCCATATCTTCAGTGCGGGTTGTTTGCCGTCTGGATGCCCATGCCATGCGCTTTGCAATGCTGATATTGTGTAGTGTGAAAGATTTTCCAGGCCCAAGAGCCGCTTGTTCGAAACTGGTGTAATAGTTTCCAGGCGCAAGAACCGTTTGATCAATTCCGGTAATCTTTCCAATCAGTCGAGCATGCTCCCTTTTACTTCCGAGCAACTCCCATTCTTTGCCGTAGAAAATGACATCGTTTGGCGCAATGAGCTCTTGGAGAGTCCAACCTCGTGTGAACCACCGACTCTTAGGTAGTTGGTCTGTCAATCCGCTCTTCGTAACGTCAGACAGATACGCATAGCAAATCTTGGCGTTCTGGTACCATTTGAACATGGAGTTGATGGCCTCAGAGAGCTCAGCGCTGGATGCTTTGTTGATACACGTAGTATCTACCCATGCATATTCCAGTCCATCTAAGGCAGCTTGTCTGCATGTGTCTTCAATCTTATGAAATGCATGTTTTTTCTTCGCGCCCTCCACATCAGAAGTAAAATCTGCAAAGGAGACTTCGTTGGATTCCCAGGTGTGTGATAGGATTGCGTATGGAGGGATGGCGTTGTCCAGGAACTCTTCAAGTTGCAGAGACTTGCAGTGAATGAGTCGCATTCTCGGGAAGAAGTATTTTATTCGACGTTCTACACATTCGCATCGATAATCCTTGTAGTGCGGAAGTTACACCGTATGAGAAGCCCTTGAGGTACGCGAATCGTGGACCGGGCCGAGTGAGATCTACCCCGCTTCATTAAAATTCCACACTGAAAGCTGCCACCTCAGCCTCATGACACACGTGATAATCAAGCGCATTTCAACTCGCTCCTTTTCTCTTGATGTGCCTTACAAACAACGGTATTCATTATCAGTTTTCGAGTTTCGTTCCTTGAGGCGAGTCATCTGGGCTGCAGACATAGTGCGCCGATGACCAATGTTCCACAGTTATACACCTCTTATGGACCTTTCTTCCCTGTCGCGGTAATGCCCCTGTTTGTCGAGCACAATTGCCGCACGGCCCTCTCGATCAGGCTTCTTACCATCAACCCATGCATCCATCTGCCAACTGGCCCCTCCAGGACCCCTGCCTTTCCTTTCCCCTGCTCCCGCCACATGACCGTATGGTTTGCGAAAGTAGTCAGCCCACCGTCCTCTTTGATCTCAACGACCAATATTCCTTCCACCAGAGGTCCTTTGTAACTGTCCGGCGCACTCAGTTTCAGGGTGATGCGCCTGTCTTCTCGCGATGTCACAACATAAGTCCCACAGACACGCTCCCCAGGCGCGAATTGGAGGGCGCGGATGTATGCTGCATCGAACGTCGCTCGGTCCCTAGCGTCCTTGATCAGGTACCAGATGCCCCATGCAGGAGGACGCGTAGCGAAATCGGCCATTGTGTGTCGCAGATAGGATGTGAGCATTTCCTCATCGGGCGCTCTTCCCAAGGACGTTGTAGGGACTGTTTTGTGCGCATACTCGTGATGAAGGATGTAATCGCCTGGATTGTCCCAGGCGGTAGCTGGCACCGCCCGGGCGATAGCTTTGTTTTGCACGAAAGGCGAAGTTCGACATTGCACTTTGCGAGAAAGATCGTTGTGCAGATGAGCAAGATACAAAGCCGAGCCTGCGAGAGGCAAAGTAAACATCAGCAGCATGTAGCCCATGTCTGTTGGGATCCGAGGGGAGTGCTTAGCGGAGCATGTAGGAAGGCGGGGGCCACCCTGGCTGTCAGCTGCACCAGGTTCGGACGGTCGGTAGGTTCGGTTCCGATTGGCGCAGATCTGCCTACTTCACTCCTTGCTTGCATGTATCTACCCCTCCATCTCGCCTTTGTCCATATGAACCTCGTTGCACTGATACCACGTATTTTGTGCTGTACTCAGCGCAATCATAGAATGCATGAAGAGAAGACGAATACGCTTGTGGGCAACTTAGTATTGGCAGAGAGTGCGAGGCTGTGCGACCTCTGCCTCTGCAATGATCTCTGCCTCTGCAATGATTCCGACTTCGAAATACTACAGGGTCCGCAGGATGAATGCACGTTGAGTGACTTCGAGAAGCAAGAGTGCGAATCTTGTGGCTTGATCCTGCTGGCAGTAAGTGGTGTTTTTTCCAAGCGAGTGGCACAGGTAGTGATATTTCTCGAAGTCCTATGCTATATCGAGGATACAATGCAACCCATTCTTGATACGACGGCATATGTATTGCTCAGTTCAGCTAGTGAGGGCAATCAGATCTGCGAAAGAATAGGGTTGATGGTGTGTGATTCACCATTATAGGAACGGAATGCCAACCGGAGGCGAGGGCATTATTCAGTGGGCTGTGCTTAATAGGACGCAATCCACGATTACGTAGGCGGTCACTATAGAGCAGCATTATCCCCGAGTGATCCTGGGACGACGTATCGAGAAAACTACTTATGTAGAATTTGCTACGTCTAATCGTCATATGGGAACGCGCGATGCACTACGGCGGTGAATTTATGCTGACCATATAGCGTGTCTCAACTGTAGCTCATCAGCAAATCATATCTGGGATACTTAGACTCGACAATTACCACGTTAAGATTGATACATAAGGTTGGGGCGGCAATGGTGGATCGCGAACTGGTCTGTTCTTCACCTCACACAGTTGCCGAGTATTAGGGTACCGCGAGTGAGAGCCGCATTTTCACTGTTCCTAATGACTCCAAAATATCGATTAGTGACATCAAGGTGTTTGCACAAGTCAGCAGCTAGCTGCTCAAGCTCTAAAGAATAAATAATATAGGCCTCTCGATTTTCTACCACCTCCCATCACTCACGTGACCCCGCTCCTCCTGCGCAGATATTGTCGACTCAACCGCAGCCAACAATTAAACGTTTACAACATCATGCTGTTCATTCAGCTTTTCTACAGCCTCCTGGCTCTTCTCGTCTCCATCGCCGCCGCCATCCCGCTCGCTGAGGATAGTCGCTCCGCGAACGTCACCATCCCCGATACTCTCAACATATCCGGTACGTCCTCGAGATTACAACACCATCTAATCTAAAGATCATCTGATACGTTAAGAATTTTGGAAGCTGACATACGTCTACACAGACCCCATCCTTGCAGGCGAACAGGGTTGGGACCCCTCTTTCTATCACCACGATTACTCAATGGTGCAAGTCTGGATGGGCAAGGCAAAGACCCAAGTCGGTACTCTCATTGAGGCCAAGCTTTACGAGAAGATCCGCGAGCTTCTAGACAAGCATTGCCCTGTGAACAGCTTCAGGCGTGTCTGTCACAAGGACCCCATTGCCGTGGCTCCAGCCTTGTGCGTGAATCCGGTCGGCAAACATGCTGCTTGTGAGTCTTGTACCCTTGGTGTTAGCGATGCTGAAGCTAACATCTCATGTCTGTCATCCTAGGCGAGCTTGTCATCACGAAGATCAGTGCCGAGTGGACCACCGATTCCATTCGCGAGTACATGATTACCGCCGTAGCTGGTGCTCTCCAGGCAGCTACGCTGCAAGGATTCTCTGATCGCGGAAATTGCTGGGACCTAGGCGGTGGTCGGAAAGCCTGTAATGTCGGGGATGTTGTCCGAGTAAGTCTATATCCACGCCCATCCACACATCCTTATCTCACTCCCGATTCTCCTCTGTGACAATAGTAAAAAGGTAGCGCTAACCAGGCGCGAAATAACTAGGTCAATTTCCCAGAACTTCCCGAGGGTAGGGCCAATTACATGCACATCTGGCTTACGAACTGGCACACTGGTTACGGATACTACGATTGCTGTAGCGAAGGTATACGAGCGAGGATGGATAGCGCGCTGGACTCCCTCCGCGATCGCATGAAGCTCGAGTTCCCCAAGCAAGCGGGGAATTCCTGGTATCGCGATTCGCGCTGCATCATCAATGGGTGGGCGACTTGTCCCGATGGCGCAAGCAATAACTAGAGGAGGCTATGATGGCAGCTTGAAGCTTATTATGATCATTGCCAAGACTTGTAGATGGAGGATTCGCTAGAATGGTTGTTGGTGGAAGGCAAGGCATTCTCGATTCAGATTCACACGAAAAGGACGATTTGAGTAGTGTCGTCGTCGAGAAAAGGTGCAGGTAGACACGGGTATGATCGAGTCTCCTTAGAACTATGAGCTGCACGTTCTCGGCAGAAATCTCCTAGATAGATGCTGCATTCTACTTCCCTACCACACAATTCATCCACGTAGTTCAATCTTCCAATCTGCGAGTCATGATTTAGTTTACTCGAAACAGTTCCTTTACACGTCAGCTCACTTTGTAAGAACGTCACAGGTGATTTAGTCCTTCACACAATCGCCATGTATTGGAGCACTGGAATAAAATTGACTTGTTCGAGCGTATGCCCCATAGTAATTCGTATCAAAATCGATATACACATGCATTCATAAGTGTCTGCCAAGAACGGTCTTCCTAAGATTACAAGCCTGATTGAATCAACCTCCGTCATCCTCTCTTGTAGGAGGTCTCCAGTCAAATAGATCAAATGCCTCTGTACTCCACGGCCCGACGTCCTTGTCGACCACAGGACTTGGCAATTCTGGCTCTACCATGCCCAACACGGTTGTGTCCACGTTCAAGCTCTGTGTGCGTTGGAATTTCTTCCTCGGATCTGTACGCTTTACCAGTGCCGCAAGGGCAGAAACTTTCTTCTTTGGTTCCGGCGGGGCAACAATTTCGCCTTCAGCATCAGGCTCCATGAGTGTACTGGATCCTTTCGGTAAGTTGCGCTGTTCCCAGGCTTGTGCTGCACTGGGGATGGGCGCGTCGTTCTCACTCCTGACGCGTCTGATCTTTCGAGCGGGCGACTTGGTCGGGAGAGTCCCGTCGTCTTCGATTGGGTCATCAACTGGGGCGCGTTTCCTGGACTTTGACAAAACTGATGCGAGTTCGGTCGTGCTCATCATTGGACCTTGTTTACCAGCTCGTAGAGGATGGGGCGGCAATGCTACAGTCTCAGGTCGAGGCGCGGGAGCCGGATCCGGGTTTTCGATATTGTTAGAATTCTTCGTACGGCTTGATGATGATTTCGACCTCCTTTGAAATCCCCCGGTTGACAAGGGAAGCTTCTGGGGAGAAGTTGACGCGACTCGTAAGCCAGTGTCGGATGCTTGGTTGCGTGGCTGTGAGATTTCTTTGAAGCGGGGTGCAGGATGGTCGAAAACAGTGCGTGGTGGTATAGCATGAACTGTGACTGCCACCGGCGATGCTTTTCTCGAAGTTTGACCTTTCTGTGCTCTTTTAGGAACCGTCTGCACGGGCTCAGACGTATTCAGATTCACACTTGTCGCCATCGGCAAGGTCGAAATTTGCCCTTTTGTCTTTGTATTCAACGGTGGGACACTCATTGGTGAAGACACACGTGGATGAGGTGTAGTCTCGGGGGAGGACAGGACAAGAAGTTGTTGGTCCATCAGACCATACATGAGCTCTGCGTCGTCCAAAGTCTCTTCCTGGGATTCCAATGGAGGTGTCTTCTTTTTGACTTTCTTCGACTTGGACATGCCCAGGTTATTCGATTTCTGTTTCCTTTTCGGAGCAGGCGAAGTTCTTGAATGAGGCCGAATGTCATGACATACATCTTCCTCATCTATTTCGAGAATGATGGGAGAAGGGTCCTGGTCGGCTAGACGAGATGGCTCGGACGCGACAGGCCTGGGGCGTGACGCTCTGGGCTCGCTCCCCGCCGTCGAGGAACGCCTTGGCATCGATTGGCAAAGCAGAGTGGCACGCTTGACACCGGCAGACAAACGTAGCGACTTTGCCTTTGCTTTGGGCTGCGGAGAGCGAGATGGGGATGGCACTTTCGGTGGCTCTTGCACAGTTTGAAGTGCAAAACTGATGTTGGTCAGACGATTCGAGGCACTCACTGGAGGCGAAGAGTTGGGCGCCGGACGTTTTGGCGTCTCGGTCGTCATTTTCTTGGGTCGCCGTGCCTTTGCCAGTTGAGGTCTGGGGGTTCGCGCGGATACAGGCTCCGAAAGCACGCCAGGGCGTGGCATAGATGTGGAAGTGGTGAGTGATTGAGGTGTTGCGGGCTCCCTCACCCTGGCCGGCGTGCCGGGTAGCGTCACTTCCGAGGAGGCGGGCGGAAGTGGATCAGCTTCTGAGGAGATAGTAATGGTTTTGGTGGGCTGCGTTCTCAAAACACTTGGAGTGTGTCGAGCCTTGATGTCTGTTGGCTTTGCCCATGCTGGCGGGGGTTTGACCAGCGATGGGTCGTCTATATGTACTGGACTTGAGGCCCGCCGTCCTGTTGGGCGTTGGTGTACCTTTTGACGCTTCGGCGCTCTTTCCTGCACCGGCCGCTCCTCATTCTCTTTCTCTTTGCGCGCTTCATATGGAGACTGAATAGGCACCGCCTTCCCGACAGGACCCCTCGGAGTGCCAAGCAGGGTATTCAGCGACTTGTGGCGTAGCTGTGAGGCTGCACGTGCTCCAGTACTCGGGGCAACAGAGGTGAGTCGCTGGAATGGCTTCACTGTAGAGGAAGGAGTAGGACGTGTGGTACCAGCAGCCTCTTTTGGTGCTTCCTTGGTCTTTTTGGCGATGATTGGTGCTAGATCCGTCTGGGTGATGCCCATAGCCTCGGCGACCTCGACCAGGACGCCCTTGTCGAGACTGAGCTCATCGCCCTCGTGCAGCTCGTCGCTCTCCTTCCAGTACGTGTCGCCTATGTGATTTCTTGCTTCGTCGGACACCATGACGCGATTGTTGAAGGTGTGGAATTTGAGGTAGCCATCCTGCCATCTCTTTTGCTTGCGCCTGACATCGTGGGTGAAGAGGCATCGGAATTCTGCGACTGGCGCAGTCTGTGACGCGGGGAGGGCGGAGGCGTGGGGCGTGCTGCGCAGAGGGGCGGTCATTGCGCGGTCATGAGGGTCAGATGCGCTGTGGTTGATTTGCCTAACATGAGTGCGGTAGTGGGAGGAGCGTCAGCTGATATCGCGGTGTGGTGGGAGGGACGCTGTGCTGGATGAGGTTGCGACGTGACGGTGACGCGCCTCCCGCTGCAAGCCTCAGCGCGAGAGCACGTGACGTGCTGTGCCGTGTCCAACACCCCCTCTGTGTAGATCCCAGTCCAGACCCATTAGCTCCATAAATTCCATCATATCATCGCATCCATCGCATCTCCTTCGGACGGCTACCCGGCAGTCGCGGCCATGGCACACCTCAGGCGTCTTTGTCAGCCTCGTGAGCTGACGCGCAAGCTGCCAGTTCTGGGCGTGGTGTTGTGCTGCCCACTGGGGCCTTGAAACGCGGGGCCTGACTGGCTGGCCCTGGCGCCTGATTCTTTGTCACCTTGCCGTACGGTGCCGTACCTTTTGCTCTCCACTGCTGGCTTCTGGTCCAGGCACAGCCACTCCCCCCACTAGCTTTGGCGCAGCTAGCACCCAGAGCACCTCCAGACACCCGCTCTTGCATTTCCAGAAGCTGAGGACGACTCGAATCCTCTCTCACCAGCTGCTGTTTGCACCTGTCTCGCCCACTGCGGCTGCCGTGCACCATGCAGCGAGCCCAGCGCACCTTTGGGCGTTTCCTGAAAAGGGCGCCCAATGAGGCCGATGTCGAAGCTATGCTCACCGACTTCACCGAGTCGGAGCAGATGCTGGACAAGGTACGTCGACCTATTGCACCTCCCATGGCAGGAGCGTCTTGCGCAATTGCCGTTGCACACGCATGAACAGGCGGGGTCCATGTGCCCACCATCTCCAACAATCCCACCCGATGCGTGACATGCAATAAATGTCTCACCACTCTGCTTCCCCAAAATACTACTTGCACATGCCCACCATACATCAATCCTCCATTCACTAACCACGCGCAGCTGGAAGCATCCTCCAAGCAATGGCGCGACGCGTGGACAAACATCCTCAACCACCAGCTGGCTGCCGTAGAGTACCTCCACACCATCTACAAGCCATTGGGCGGTGAAAAGGCAGGAGGGGGCTCACATGTCGCCGTGGAGACGCCACATGCCACACTGGAGCGTGTAGCGGCCCTCCAGGAGGCTTTTTCCGAGCTCAAGACGGACATGATGGAGGAGGTCAAGGACATTGACAGAAAACTAATCGTCCCTGCAAAGCTGGCCAAGGACGCGCTGAAGCCAATGAAGAAGGCCATCAAGCGGCGAGAGGATGCAAAGGTTGGTCTTACCTCCTGAAAGGTGGTGACAAATGGTGCTGACGCGGCCCCAGGTCGACTACGAGCGCTACAAGAGCCGATGCGAGGCCCTCCAAAACAAAAAGACTCGCTCAGACCGCGACAACACTGCGCTAAACAAGCATGAGGTCGACCTCGAGCGCGCCACCCACGCATACCAGCTCGCCGACGAGCTCCTCCGCGACCGCCTGCCCAAGCTCAACGCAGCCACCTTCTCCATCCTGCCCCACCTGTTGGCCAACCAGATTGTACTACAAAACAACCTGATTGGCAACTTGTACACCGTGCTACACCAGTACTCACATGAGCAAGGCTACCCGGACCCACCACCCGAGCCCGAAGAGGTCATTCCGTTATGGGAAGCGAGCTTCACTTCCCTGCGCAAAGAGATGGAGTCTGAATTCTCGCTGCTCAAAACCGGTAAAGCAGTGCAGCAGCCCATGCGACTACCTGATAAAGGCGACACCATGACCGGTTTGGGCATCAGGAACAAGGTGATACCCGGCCGGCGCACGAGCAGCGGCGAATCTGTCCCGACAATCACGCGCACAAATGCTAGGCCATCCGCAACGCTACAGTCGCCCCCGGAAGACGGGCCACCGGTGAACCTCTCCAGCAAACCCTCCATAGCCTCACTCAATGCATCGAAGCCAAGGATATCTTCAAACTCGCCACATCTTACCCCTACTCCTCAGGGGCTCGACCACTTTGGCAGGCGTACATCGACCGCGTCATATGACTCATCTTACTCTAACAGTACGAATGGAAATGGTGACTACTTTACTGGAGTCTCCAAGATTCGCTCAAATGGTTCCACTTCACCCAATCCCGCAGCAGGCAAGAAGAAGCCTCCACCGCCACCGCCCAAGAAGATTGGTTCATTCCAGTCCGAGTATGTGACCGCCATGTATGATTTCGACAGTCACACTGCTGGTGATTTGTCGTTCCGCGAGGGTGACCGCATTCGCGTTGTGAAGAAGACGGAAAGCTCACAAGATTGGTGGGAGGGCGAGTTTGGGGGCGTCAAGGGAAGCTTCCCTGCTAATTATTGCAAGTGATTGCAGTGGACAACACCTGATTTGGCATTGGATCGGATTGTCTCATTGTTCTTCTCACGTTGCAAACATCTTCTTCATTTTGCCAATGTGCGAGACCTGGCTGCAGCAATTTGCTTCTGTCACAACTATCGGAGACGATATAATTCTGTGCAGTTCATCGGGGCCACACTCGGTTTGCAGGGACCTGGAGGAAGTATCACGATATCCAAAATGCATAGACTATGGAGTTTTGAATATGGCACAGGTTTGTGTCTAATCAATAGAGCGCTGGGCCACCTGGGCCCATTTCTTCACCTCTTTGTCACCGCTACCACAACATGACAATTGCTGAAACTTGTTCACTTCTGTACAGCAGACGCGTCTGACTCTCCTATCTGAACAGCTGTCGTGGATCACTTTTTTCCTCACCACCATCACATACAGCATTATTGAAAACTCGAGCATGAGACCTGCCTCAGAAGAAAATTCGGATTCCCTTACACCGCTGATCCGCCTACCACGAGAGAATAGATGTACAGAAGGTTGCCGTCGAAGCTAATTCCGCTACACGTTCTTACCACTGCCCTATGCCAAAATACCTCTGCACCTTATCCTACCTCCTCCCCTCCTGCTCCTCCGTCCCTCCACACTCGTCCGTCAACTCGACCATCGACTCGTTACCCGTTACATTGATCACCAGCTGGTCCGGATACCAAACATAATACACCACCATGACAACCAACATCAACGCGCCATCAAATACATACACCGGCCACTCGTTGGCAAACAAATAACTTCCCTTACCCATGACGTACTCGACCAGCCTGAACACGTTCCGCACAGAGATGATGACGCTGCAAGTATAGAGCATATTCAACATAGCTTCCCATGGCACAAGCACCACGGCTTTCTCCTCCCGTACACATTTCGCAAGCCGGAGATGAAACAGAACGCAACACACCACAAACGCAACGAAAATGATAATCTGCAGCGCCAGTCCCGCAACAACAATTATATCCCCTAATTTGGCCAATTTTTTATTCGCCGTCAACCCGCCTCCCGTGCTCTGTATATTCAGGCAGACAAGGTCTCCGAGGACGAAGATGCGGGTGCACCACAAGGGCGAGATCGGGGATAAGCCGGGCTTGCCCACGGAGCGCACGACGCGGCTGTAGATCATGTAGATGGTTGCAGCGAAGAGGACCGGAGGCAGGAGGATGAAGAGGGCTTGCAGGAGGTAGAGGGTTAAGCTGGCGGTGTGGAAGTGCGAGAGGGCGCGGCACCCGTACCCGATTGGTTCGCCTGGAAGAGGGTTGGGTTAGTTTGCGATACTTGGGCGGTGAGGTTTGTTAAGTGTCGCGATGGAGGGTACGTACATATCCCTCCGACCACGAAGGGGATGCAGAACCACATTTTCGTCCGGAGCATTTTGTAGCCGTGTAGAGCGGTGATGATGGCGAAGAGGACCGCGAAGATTATGGCGAGGGACAGTGATGGCACATAGTCCCACAAGAGCACGACGCCTTTGTATTTCTCAATCTCGGGCATTGCTGCGTAGGTCGAAAGATGGCGATAGGGAGGAATAGGGAGGACAAGATGCGAAGATAGGTGCAGGGTCTACGTCGAGTGTGGAATGTTCTTGATGGCTAGGGAAAAGGAAGGATGTGTCCGCAAATGAGAATGAATAAGTGAGTTCAATGCTTTTCAAGACTGAATAAGAAAAGATATCGGGATAGCGGCTATGTGTAGACGACGGGGAACAAAGAGTAGAAATATAGCCAGATGCGGAAGTCAAGATAGAAGGAGACAATAAGCCTGTTATGGGTAGCGAGATGTACAAACCAGGAAGACGGGCCAAGCAGCACAAAAAGCATCCTGCAAACGCATACTGCCCCTCGGTGATATCTACGCTTTACGCGTGTTGCGTGTACGTCCTTGAGATCCCTCAGGCCACCGGCTTGGCTCGCAACATTGCCTGAATCCCTTCATCTCAAGTCCGAGTGCGTGGACCATGTCACTTGCGAAAATAGACCAAGCAAGCCCCCAGTCGCAACATACACCACGTTGGGAGTCGCAGCGTCTCATACTTGATAATTTTTTTGGCATTTGAAGGATCACATACGTTGCGTGCAAATAAGGATCGGTTGGATGTACACGCTACACCAGATATGGTTGTTACGCGTATTACATAAGATGGCGCTAGGCAGGAAAGAGATTAGGGTCCTGGGAGGATCAATGCATCGATGTCGCGGAACGCTTGACGTTGTATAAGCGCTGTCTGACTCGCGGATGCAGCAGCATATAAACCGTACGTTGATGTGCTGATGTAACACGCGTATTTCGACACGTCCATGTTTTTCCAATTCGTAGCCAGACATGCTGAGGCGCAGCCATAGGAAGTCGAGAGGGGGGTGTTTTGAGTGGTATGTTTTTGGGCGAGTCTAGAGCTGTAGAATGTGAACAGGGGCTGATCAGGCGAATGCAGCAAGCGAAGACATGTTAAAGTAAGTGAATCTAGACAAGGCAAAACTTTTGGGGTTGGGAATGGATCTGACCTGCATCAGTGTGATGAACATCGCCCGATATGTCGTCTCTGTGCGAATTCAGATCGAACGTGTCACTATCCGGTACAGGTGCCAGAGAATAACCTGACGGATATCTCAAGAGCATGTTTCTCCGGGGCTAATGTCATTGACTTCAACCAAGATACCACATCGGGTGAAAAAGATCGCACATCAAAACACTTAGATACCCCTTCTGATGCCTCCACGGCTGCACCCTCCCCAAGCTCTGGTGCCACCAATACCGACGATGCGTCTTCCGAATCCATCAATTTCACACATATGGACCTCCTCATCCACATCACCCAAGACGCCGACATCTTCAACATCGGCGCCGGCATCGAAAGCTACCACCCATCAGGCCTCGCTCTAGGCCTCAAAGAAGCCCTCGCACACCCCTACCTCATGCACGAAATGCTCGGCTTCTCCGCCCGCCACCTCGCACACCTACACCCCCATCGCGCCCCGCACTACCTCGATCTCTCCGTGCGGCTGCAAACCCGCGCCCTCTCGCTCTTCAACGACATGCTAGGCACCGACGGCGTAACTGACGCAAACTGCGTAGCAGTCGTGCTCTTCTCTTCTATCCTCGGCCACCACGTGCTCGCATGCACGCTCGGGTCTCGGAGCTTGGATCTCGCAGATGTAGATGCCGTTGTGGGGCAGTATGTACAGTGCATGGACACCCAGCGCGGGATCCACACCATCGCCACATCAGCGTGGCCGTCGCTCATGGCCTCTGAACTCGCGCCCATCCTTGCGCAGAGCCAGGAGTTCACGTCCAGAGCGCCCGTGGGTGCGGATTGCGATGTGCTGGCTCAGCGCGTTGCGGCGGCGAGCGGGATGAGCGCTGAAGAGAAGGAGGCGTGTAGGCGGGCAATTGGGTATTTGCAGGTCGGGTTCGATGCTACTGCGACGGAGGAAGTTGGGGACCGGAAGAGGAATAGACATCATATGATATATACGTGGACGATGCTTGTGCCGAGAGATTTTGCGGGGTTGTTGGTGCGGAAACAGCCCGAGGCGTTGGGGCTGTTGGCGTATTATGCGGTGCTGCTGCATAGAGGTAGGGAGTTGTGGCAGGTTGGGGGCGCGGGGAGGTATCTTTTCGACAAGGTGGATGGGTATTTGGGGGAGGAGTGGGATGAGGTGTTGGATATGCCTAGGGGCGAGATATTGGGGGTGTGCAACACTTGAAGATCATGATACATGACATTTGAAGCAGAGCAACGTATGGAAGCGATTAGGTTCATTTTCGAAAACTCTTTTCAAGTGAAATAATAACAAATGCCCGAGACGAGACTGCCAAGCTGTGATATGACATGATCAAGTACTTTCCACCCTCTGGCCAATCACCTCAATCCGCGCCACCATGCCTCCGACTGTCATGCGTATTGTATCGTGGCTTACCACAACTCTCGATCGCTCTCCACAAGGTCCCGGCGCATAATCTATGAGGAAGTTGTCCTGCTGTCTGAGCCCTTCGGAGACGAGGCGACTTATACGCGTATTTCTATACTCATGTCAAGAACATGTTCTTCTGTCACCAAGTTCAGATACGCACTTGGGGCCACCTTCCCCTTGTGCATAGTAGAGACAGACTTCGAGACGTTTTGGTGGACCAGAAGAGGCCAGTTCGAGCTTATTGCGCTTGTCTTTGACCAGCTCGGTCAGATGACATGCGGACTGATATGCCGACTGCACCGTCTCTTCATATCCGTCGCTGCCGTACCATGTCCAACCCAAGGCGAGCTGAAACACGTCACCACGGCGTCCGAATAGCATAGTAAGTCGTGCTAGATCATACACCTCCTCATCGGAACTTTCTTCCACTTACTTGGGTTGTGCATCTCCACATACTTTACTTCATCATCTTTCGGATCATATAAGAGATACTCGGCATCGATGCGATTAGCCTTGGCCACAGTCCGGTGGGGGAGAAGGATTTGAGGGCTGGGTGATGTGCCCAGCAATCTCAGTCTGCTCACTATTTTCATATAGGTCATGCTTCATTCACGTCCCTCGAATGTATGTTCTACAGCAATAACGACATATGTCCAAGACTTCAGACTGCTTCATCGAGAATCATCCATATCTCCATCTCTAGCTTTAACATAGATTTCGACTCATGATAAACTCCCTTCCACCTTTTTTCTCCCACCCAGTAATCACCCCTCCTACAAAACTACACAACACCCTCCCCGCAACCTCGTTCCCCCCTTCCCTATCCACCCCTCAAACTTCCTCCTCGGGCCCGCAAAGCTCACTCTCCCATCTCCTCTCTCATACAACACCTCCTCCTCGCCCCTAAAACGCCGATAAAACCTCGGCTCCAGGGTCCCGGTCTGCACCTCGCACAAGAAACTGTACACCTCTTGCAAAAAGTCTTCCGCATCGACGTCAGACGTGATGTGGCCGCTTGCCAATCTCACTCTCTTGGGCACCTCTTCTTTCTCCCGTGGCCATGGCGGTGGGGCACATGGTGATGAAGAGGTAGGCGGTGATGAAGATGCGGGGCAATTCAACCGATGCACAAGCGCGAGGAGGAACTCTAGACTGCGCTTGTAGATGTAAATACTTGATTCGATGGGGAAGAGAATCGGGGCCCATTCGTAGGCCGTGTCGCCCACGAGCAGCACTCGTTCTTGCTCGTCGAAGATACTGAGCGAATCAGGCGTGTGGCCTGGGGTATGGTAGATGACGAGGCCTAAATCAACCGCATCATTGGTAGTGGAGGTAGGGCTATATGTGACTCTCGCCCCATGTTCCGCCCACCTTGCAACCTCATACCGCGGCGTCTTCATGCCCACGAACCGACAGAGCGAGTGCGTCGGAAAAGCCTTGGGGTCGGTGATGAATGATTCATCGAATGCGCTGGCCCAGATGGCTGCGTCGGGGAACTGTTCCACTGCGCCTGTCCGCGCGCGCTCGGGTCAGCATCTCTACTCGTTCTACATGTCTTCTCGCGAACAAGGATTCACACACCACGTGATCTGATACCAATAGCGGAAGCATGAGCTGGGGCACGCGCAACATACCTATGTGATCGTAATGACAATGCGTACAGAGCACCACATACCCCCGCTTTCCTACCTCATTGATCGGTCTCGCGTTGCTACGTTCACCATCTCCCTCCTCGCCCCCATCTGCATCACCATCCACATCCTGCACAGGAACAGTCTCCAAAAACTCCCTCAACCTCTTAACTTCAACGCCCTCGTCCCTCGCTGCGCCGCCACACCCTGTATCAACCAGCACCACGACGCCATCGTACACCTTGGCGTAAATGAGCGGGTACTCGCCCCACTTGTCGTCTTCAACAATGAGGAATGTTGAGGCGTTCAGACGGCGGGCTGAGAAGCATGTTGAGGGCGTGTTTGGCTGCATAGATGTGATGGGAAAGTGTGTACCACTCTCCGGGGTGGTGAGGTGTGAGGTGGGTTGGTAGTCTACGACGGGTACTAGGGATCAGTACATTGTGGGACCCCAGGGAGCCGCATCGCGATCTCCGCCGCAGGGATGGCGATCATTTGCGCAACGTGATTTGGTGCTTGGTTTGAACGGGCGGGACGCTAAATTGACTAGTGGCGTTGAGGGATTTTGCTGTGTACTTTACTTGACATGTCAAGGATTGCTCAGGTAACTAGAATCGGTTCCGTTACGGTACGCATGTAGTCTATGGCTGTATACCGGCCGAAATAAAGCCTACACTACTAGTACAACAATATGATGAAAGAAGGATTTCACAACAACCAATGGTATCTAATAACTCCTCTTGTGCCGAAAACGCCTGAAATGCCAGAAAGTCGATGCTGCATGGCCGAAGCGATACGGATGCGGATGCGGATGCAAATGTCTCAGAACGCTCGCACAAAGTAAAACGCCACCCAAGGTACCCGGGGATTTAATCCTCATCGTACCCCTTCTCCCTCTTACACTTGACGCTCACAATCTCCGTCTTGCCCTTATCATCCACCACCATGGCGGTCAAGTGTCCCCCACTCGCACAGCCCGTATCCAAGCCCTTGGTATAGGCCTGCAGATTCAGTCCTCCCTTGCGGTTGTGCCCATACACAATGGTGGTTCGCTCATGTTTCGGCAGCTTTTCCTGCTGGTGGTTCCAGAACTTCTCCCACGGCGTGCCAGAGTGCTTAGAGCTGGGGATGCGTGTTTTCAAGTCGATGGTGCGCATGTTCATGACGTGCACGGGGTCCTGGTCTTCGAGGGGCGTGTTGGGGACGAGGCCGGCGTGTACGGCGACGAGGGAGCCTAGGTGCGGGACGGTGCCGACGCGCAGGATGACGGGGCATTGGGCGAGGTAGGCGAGGTCTTTCTTCGACAGCTTCTTGGCGAGGCGGAGAAGCTTCTTGTCGAGATGCTTGTGGGTTTGTTCGTCGACGAGGTCGAGAGGACTGTCTTCGTCGTGGTCGGCAGGCAATGATGATTTGTGGCGTTTTTGGGCTTCGGCGACGGTGAGGAGGAGCTTGTCTTCCCAGTTGCCGCGGACGCACGAGGCACCGAGTTGGCGGATCAGCTTGACGACGCCGGGAGAGTCGGGGCCTGGTTGATGTCAGCAATGCTTGGATGAGCGGGATACTCGACGCACCCTTGGTAATCATGTCGCCGGCCAGCACAAGATGGTCGTGCTTGTGGCTGAACTCGACCTTCTTCAGCAGGTGCTCCAGCTCTTCCTTGCAGCCATGCACATCGCCCACAAAGACGAGGCGCTTCCCCTTCTTAGGCAGATGCTGCTCGTCCATGTCCTTGACCTGTATCATGTCCTTGAAGTCTGGGCGCATGTTGTGGCCATAGCCCATAACCGGTGCCTCGTCCATGAGCCGTACTTCTTCCCTATATGCCATGTGTCGCGGTCCAAAGTACACCCACCAGCTAGCCAGCAACAGAACCGCGACGCCGAGAGATGCGAGGAAGGAGCGCTTGATGCGGCGCGGGAGGCGCTCGATGCGGTTCTGCCACTTGGCGGGGATCAGGAAGTCGTCGTCTTTGCCGTAGAAGCTGTCTTCCTCATCAGAAACGTCAAGCTCGTCGCGGTGGTCGGGGATTAGGTCGATGAGGGGAGTGCGGATATGCGTGTTTGGTGCGTACGGATTATCGCGGTAGTACGTCATTAGTGCGGTAGGACAGGGGATAGGTTGATCGTGGTAGAGGTTGTACGCGGCGCGCGTGGATGTTGAATGGTGAATGTTCCACACTAAGTACCAGCAAAGGTGCTGTACAAGTGTGGCTGGACTATGGCCGGGGATGTCTCGATATGCTAACGTCCACTACTGTGTATAGCAGGTGGTCTAGTCAGCGGGTCATGGTCCGCTCGCCGGTGTTGGCCTGCTGATGTCGCGACGAATGCTGAGAAGATGACGCAGATGCAGGGAATGATGCGATATGAGGCGGACTGTCTTTCACCAACAGCTGCGCGCGAGAGGTGGAAGGCGCATTGTCGTCGCTGGCCGCCCCTGCCCGAATGAACCTTGTTTGGACTGTCTCGGCAGCCTTGAGACGGCGATGACGATCTTGTTCAGAAAGCTTGGCGGGTCTAGCCGATATTCCCGGCAGAGCCGCACCCTGCACCACATCCACCACATCCACAACTCATGCAGCTAACACTAGACTGGCCTATCAGAAAGAGGGAGTCTGCTTGACGAACCCGAGCTTGCACCCGCACCTTGATCATCACCTCCTTTGTAAGATTCCCGCTCTCGACTTGACGATAGGCTCCAGACGAAGCCCTGAGCAGTCTCATGAGCAGTCTCAGTTACTCAACAAGAGACTCATCTCATCGACATCATGTATAACATCGTAGTGTTTGGAGAAGCAAGGGTGGGGAAAACCATCTTCATGGACAGCGTACGTCGACTGCTTCACTGCACTCCTCACATCTTAATGACCCTCGAAGCTCTTGCGTGATCTACACATGTACCCATTCTCGGGTACTGTGCCCGGCATACAGCATAGATTGACCGTTGATGGTGTCCCGGTGGAAGCAAACTTCCTGGATCTCAGCTCGACCACAATCCGCACCGCAGACGCAAGCTTCCAGCCGGACCTGTTTGTAAACAGTCTGGCCCAAGCAGACGGTATAGTGTTGATGTATGACATTACATCACTGGAGAGTTTTGAGCACATCACTACCCAGGGCTATATGTATGCTTGCATGTGTAGCCAGTACATGAGTGGGTGTGTGCGTCCAGTCGGCTGTGAATACATCTTGGTGGGGAATAAAGAGGATCTCCGAGTGAGCCATGATAAGCCTGGGGTTGACACTGAAGTAGCCAGGGAATGGGCGCAATCACAGGGTATGCACCATGTCGAGTTGTCAAGCTGGGGTACAGGTGCACCAGAAGCAGCCGTTCGCGAGCTCATCGGGTCCATACAGCGCACTGAGCAACGTGCAGCAAAGGACGCGCAAGAGCAGGAAGCTATGAAGCAACGCAGTAGGAATGCTTTCAAAAGCAAGATCAAACTCGCATTCGGGAGGACAAAGAGCGATGCATGAACAGCGCATGCGGGGACTGCATCGATCTGCAAAGACCCACCTCACGATCTAAGGGCATGTACCCCACAGCACGTCGCCCGAGACCCTGCATGCAACCCCGCCGCTACGCATCCTTAGTCTGCAGGAATACCAGACTGACATCTCGGAATGTCAAATACTTTTTTGAGTTTGTGACGTAGTCACGGAACTATCTCCGCACCATATTGACATTATCCGATAAAGCGACCATCAACACCACCACGAGGTCATCCATCGAAGTCATCCTCCTTGAGGTAGCGTCCTCAACATCAGCATCAACACGAGTATCTGCCAGCTGGCACATTTCATCATGTCCACAACAACAACAATGGAAAAACCACTCACCCTCATCTCCGCAACTCCCTCTCCTTTCGCCCGCATGAACCGCATCGCCCTCGCTCTCAAAGGTATCCCATTCAACCTGCAGAACGAGATTCCATGGCACTCCGACACCAAGACTCCCAAATACAATCCGCTCGAGAAACTACCCATCCTGCTCTTTCCCGATGACCGGAAGCCAGTTTACGACAGCGCCCACATCCAGCAATACATTGTCAAGAAATATGCGGACCGCGGCCCAAAACTCACAACTGGAGATATAGACGACGATCTGGAGATAAGCCAAATCGTGACGTTAAGCGAGGGATGCCTGGACGCCATTGTCCTCCTCCGCTGGGAAGGACGACGCGCTCCAGACGTACAATCCACGCTCTGGACGGACCGACAGAATCGCAAAGTCGATGGCGCGATGCGGGCGTTCAATGACTTGGTGCTGGAGATGAGAGAAAAGGGCAAGGAGTATCTTGTTGGCGAAGAAATGACCATTGCGGATATAGCGGTCGTCTGTGCGGTCGAGTGGGTCGAGTGGGCTAAGCTGAGAGAAGGATGGGGAGACGAGTATCCGCGGCTGAGGGAGTGGGTGCAGAAGCTGGGAGGGGGGAAGGAGTTTGTAGAGACTAGGCCTGAGATGTTTGCTTTATCAGAGAAAGTGGTGTAGGGGAAGGATGTATTGAACGACATTGAGGTGTGTCGTTTATTTGAGCGTCGGTGCTATCTAAACATGTGAACCGCCACTTACGGTTTCATGTCCAAGCGTAGTTGTAATCAGATATCCGTCAACACTCCATGTGAAGGTTACTACGCGTGCTTGACATGATTGGAGCAGGGTAGGCACCCAGCCCAGCCCAGCGATATGCTGCTACATCATGGCCATGTTATGTACCGACTGCCTCTGACGTTCAAGCAGTTCTTGTGTGGCACGATCGTACTGTACAGGCTGATCGCGACCCTGAAGCTGCTCGCGATGCTGCGTCTGCTCGTGCGGGTTAGGGGCATGGCGCGTGCCATCTGCAATGCTCTGGATATCGCGTTCATCTATTGGCGGCAGCGCAGTCAGAGTAGGCTGGTGAGACATTCCCGGCATCGTAGACATGACACCGGCTGCGCGCCTGGTAGAATGCCATCTGGCAAAACTACAAGAGAGGTTGGGTAGGGCGTGGTGTCCTCCCGTTCATGCGGTTTGAAGTGCATTGGAGACAACAGCTCGTTTGCGAACACTGGAGATTGACCTGGAACAGAACAATCAGGACCTAAAAGATCCACGTTACCAGATAAGTCTTTAACATATTAGCCACGTAACGGCTGCAGGACTCAGGATATAATCTCAACTTACCCGGCGTATCATCCTTCATGGGTGCCACAGTACTTTGACAAGGTCGGACACGCTTCGGCTTAGGCTCCGACTCTGGACTGTTCTCGGGTGATGCTATTGCCTTGCGCTTCTTCCGCGGACGTTGAGTCGAGATATTTCCAACCAAAGCTAAACTATCTTGAGTAGGATTAACTGAAGGTGCGACTTCATGAAGTGGAGGACATTCGGCTACTGCTTTAGTGTGCTTTGAGCATGTCTTGCCAGCCTCTGCACAGCTTGTACATGGCCCTTCCACGCCATGTGCATTGCAGTCTCGGGTATCGCTCGCGCAGCACTCATCGCACGTTTTCCAGCAGGTCTTTGAGATGTGGTGCTAGGAACAAGGTCAGCAATGCCTCGGATCAGTTGGAAGGATAATGTGCTTACAGTCGCATGTCGCTCGGTTGAAAATTGCACCCGGCAGCGTGGACAGATCCATCCGGAGGTACGCCCACGATAACAAGCGGTCCTTTTGTCCATGGCATGAATCTGCTTGACAGTCAACATCATGCTGTGCATATTGGCGGCGGCGTCGGCGGACCTTGAGTTTCTTCTCGGTTGAGTACGACTTGTCACAGTGTGGGCACGGGAATGACGGAGACGACTCTGTTGTTTTCAAAACATCCTCTGCAAAAGTTATATCTGCTTCGTCTCCTGTCTCCAAGTCTTGCGCGAAACCTTGAGCGCTATCGGACTTGTCGTGCGCGGGCTGGTTAGCCATAAGTCCCTCGATGTTATCAATGTGCACATCGAGTAGCGAGGGAACCGATGACAGCGGAGATGTGTCGGCCGCTGATCGAGGAGATCTTCCAATTATTTGGCCATCTCTGTACAATCAGTCAGTGACATATTGAACATTCGAACATTGAATAGCTTACGAAACGTCACGGTTACGTGCTGGAGTTGCGCTCATTGTGGCAATCTGGGCGCTCTCGGTCGAGTTGAACGTTCAGAAATTCGCAAAAAGTTCTAATCGCAACATGCGTTGTTTATACAGCAGAGCGCAGGCGAGAATTTGCCGCGCTAAGCACGTGGAAAGTATGAATATAAAGCTTTCACATTCGGGGTGCATGACGTAATCCCACCCACCGTATGATGAGAAGTCATGTGAAAGGCTGCTCACTTTCTTGAAAAATGCTCCTGGACGTGAGCCACCAATTGAATGTAGCGCAGCATGGTGATAGAGGACGAAGAGAGACAGTAGAATCGGACTTGAGTATCATTTTCAAGGATCATTCCTGATAATAAGATACCAAAGACATTGTGCAATGAAATGCAGGTTTTGTTTGTATAGAAGAAGCTTACCACCGGGAGATAAATACAGTGGCTAAATAGCACGAGAGAACTGAACCATAATTGAAGGATCCTCTCAAAGAGCGAGAACAAATGCAAACTGATTGCAGACGGAGAGATTTGCATGTTCGAGCATGTCAAGCAGCACCGTGCGGCGAGCATGTCAGCAGATTCGATGGTACGTATTTTCTTCATAATGCGAGCGGATCAAGTGGTGAAGAAGGAGGTGGTGAGGTGAAGCCTGACGTTGAGATTGGCTCTGGCTAGTTTCCCCACAATTAGCGTCACTGTCCTTGACCCCAAACTTTTGAACACCGGAACAAATTGTTCTCCACGCTTACTCTATGTAAATGCTTGATGACATTCGATCTAAGCTCAGACTGCATGCTCATTGCGTATTGCGGCTATAAGCAAAATATATCAAGGGCGAGAGTAATTCTACTATTAAAGGAAAACGGGAAGTGCGCAACCACGTGAAGGCCTGCCATCCACTACCCTCAGCGACACATTAGTGAATGTGAGCGCCATTTCCATGAGTACTCTAGTGAACAATGTACTCAGTCCACTAATAACCTCATGTCCTGCCCTCGCGGAAATTGTCCGAGTCTTCGCTAAACATTTGCCACGCGATTTCGCGCCGACATCACATGAAGCACATGGTGTTTGATAGGAGACACACAATGACGACAGATGAAGTTTTCTAGACATTGTTGCTAAGCGAACGACATAACATCACTACCGTAGCGAGTTGGAATACGAGACCGAATGTTATCTTTCATCCCCAGTGTGAGTGACATTTAATATGACCACACTTGTATCGTTGCATACCACCGCATTATGCATTAAACGTCCGCACCAGGCTGGATCTAAACTCCTGTGAGGTTGCAGGCGTCAGGATCGTCTGGGTTGTCGCAGCATCCCTCACAGGCAACGTAACTGGGGGACGAAGTTAATTGATCTGACTGAGAATGCTAAGATAAGTCTGGAGACAAGCGACGTACCATTCACCAACAGACAGAGGTAGCGGATTGAAGCACACAATAGAATTGACAGCTGCACATTGCGCGAATTTTTCCGTGTCGCCGCAGTCCGGTGGTGGTGGTGCGAGTTGGCGTCTTCCCATCTGAGTAGGAGTCGCGCTGACGGCGGCGACCATGATGGCTGCGGTGATCACGGTGAACTTCATGATTTTGTTGATTGAATTCTATTGGAAGACAAGGTGTGTGTATAGGAGTAGGGAGAATGGCTGTGATTTTGAATTGGCGGCCTTCGTCTTGGTCTTTTATACACTTCCATCCCAATTATCACGGCGCCCTTGTAGCAACGTCATACACTTATAATGCCATATCTATAGGGTCAGGGTGATAGCTAACTGGGGTTGGTGTATTGTTTCAATCTACTAATTGGGCAAACATGCCTCCTGGATGTACATAGGAATGGCCCGCGCTATCAGCTCATATCTCGCCCGACCTAGTCCAACAGGGTTGATTCGATATATGGGCCACTTCTACGATTCGCTGGCCAGTCGATCGCAGCCTTAGTGATGTAGCTGGTGGCCTTGGTTGCACGTGATTGGACCCTGTAGTGCTGTAAGATTTCTGACCTCTCCACTTAACAACTCCACTTTAAAGTCCACATTGGAGTGGATCAGACAAATGGAAAATATGTGTTCGACACATGGCTGAACCTTGGAATACACTAATTCCATAGAAGCTTTGCCCCGGCGATCTGGACAGACTTGACGTACACGTGGTGTCTGTTAGTTGACCTTGTCTTGGTCGCACTATGCGCCTGCCCTGTCTGGGAGCAGTGTGCTAGCATTTTTTTGCATAAGGAACAAAAGCTCTCAACTAGTGGTTCGGCATCACCGACGCCTTGCTCCACTCCAGTCATCGAGATGCTCATGCTATGATCATGGTTTCACTGCCCTCTAGGAATGAGTCCACTCCGATTTCTGTGCCAATCTATCCTATAGATGTTACAAACTACTAGGATAGAGAACTCGACATTTACCGACGACCTGTAGCTCAGTAGATGAATGGAAGTGAGAACCTCAAAAATGATACTGTCAAGGGTCTTGCTAGTACTAGCTTATACTAGCCCCGTCTTCCTATCGGAAATGGACCAAAGCTGACGTGGACTAAGTCTTTGTCCGCGTACACTGCAAGATATGTAGGTGTTCATCGAAACAAACTCGCATGGAGAGTACAGTCTTTCATTTGTTTGAGAATCTTGAACTTGCAAATGTTGAAGCAAACGACCAGTTCTTTAATGGAAATGTCGCAGGTAGGTTCGAAAGAAATTGAACGGAATCTCCTCAAATATTGCTCCAATTTGTGCGCCAAAACACGATTGCCCACTGCAGCGCAGTCATTGTGGCTGAGACTTGTCAACGCAAGCTGCTTTGTAGCGTTGAATCGATCGTCAAGTGCTTGCTGTACATGGTAGTCGGTGGATTATGTCCCCGTTAACGCAGGGGCATATCCAGATGAAACTTTGGAGTGCGTCAACCAACTCCATCCACTGTAGTGGACGCATGCTTTTTACACACAGTATAGTGGCCCCAGGGACCAGTATCGCTACTAGATGATACCCAAGCACTGCATATTCATTAACCAGGCTTTGGCATGCAATATGTGAGCTATATATGCTTCATTAGTATCAGTACGTTCGAGACGAGACGACTTTTCCATCCACAAATGCACGTTGCTTATCCGTGACAGTGTGCTGACAAGTCTGGGAACACGTAATATCGCCACGAAAACGCCCTTAACGGAGGCTACAATTTTGCCATACCGCTTTCGGCTGTTTCTAGGATATGATGCTGTCAGCTTGACATTTTCGTACCGGAGGATGGAGCATGACTATAGCTGAAGGCCTCGTATCATTTTGTTCGTGGAGATGTAAGAATTGGCCCCCTACATCGCCAGAATTCCCCATATCAGTTCTCGCACCTTCGTCGTCAATTAGATGGACGTATCTTAACACTATCCAGTGCTGCTTGCATAATAAATCGGGCGACACACGAGAACGAAAGATGCCGCTATTCCATTATTGTATGCGTCCGAACCACTCTTTCCTAATATAGCAGGTCCTGAACAGCTTGGTCCGATCCTTGGTCATCTAACAGCCCCTCACACTTCTTAGCGGAGGCATCACTTTTGGTTTCTGCCCGTGCTTATATTTCTAAGCCAGTCTTGACCATGTGTCTGACATTAAGGCTATGTATCTCTGACGTCATGACGTCATTCTTCTATCACACTGTCAGAACTTACTTACGCCCTGACGCGCCCGCGCTCTGCCTGTCGCACTACTGTACTTCCACGTAGCTTGAGGCAAGAATGCACGTTCGCTCTCAGGCGATGGCTCTGCTTGTGCTGGGGTAGGCGATGGCTCTGGGTGCTGGTGTATCATCCAACGAAGAGACAAAGTCCTCGATGGGAGCATCATCAACGGCCATCTCCACGGGAGGCTGGGCAATCGCATGAAATGTAGAAATTTGTTGCTTGAGTTGTCCTATTTTGTATCAGTGTTAGAGGACGAGAACTTGGTTCAACAAGGCATACCTGTAGGTTCTAAATTCTCCACTGAAGTATTGCCATCTAAGGTGGCACTTGCAACAAAGATGCCGCTTCCTGGATGATGTTATTGCGCAAAAACTTCGTATGTTGTGAGACTTTTGCTTACCTTTGTAGTGTCGTGATGGATGTTCTTGCACCCTTTTCAACTGGCTCAGCCCACTTTCCAAAATCTTGAGCTTTTGAACACATCGCTCTCTCTCTGTCCAAGACTCTTCATCCTCGGCAGCTAGTGTGGCTACCATTGCGTCGTCGAAGTCCAATACATCCTCGGGGCGAAATAATGTTGATAGGCTTTCAACGATACATGCCTCGATTGCAAGCACACTGAAATCATCAATGAAATTCTTAAGGGCGACCTATTGATGTGAGTACGGTGCAATTTGTGAGACATGACAAGTGATTATACCTTGTAGTAGGCTTCCATGAAATCCGTGGCCGTAGAACTTGCATAATTGTTCATGTCTGCTTCAGTCTTTGTCGCAAGGAGCTTGGTCAAGTTCTCAATGTTGAAACTGAGCTTAATCGTCCCAAGGTTTGTATAATCGTCACCAAAGAACTGTTGCAATGTCTTCTTAATCTCGCGCATCCGTCGTTCCGCTTGCGCTTTTTGGACATTGTCTGTTAAGTAATGATTGTACGTGATGGGATGACCAGTATCGTGGGGTTTCAAAAGCTCAGTTACCTTCTCTTGAAGTTTCTTTTCCAAACAGTCCAACTTTGGGTAGATGACGCATGTCAATATACCTTCTCGAGTAGAAGGATCACATGTGTGTGACAGTGCCGCATACAGTACGTGACGAACAGCCAGGACAACCTCTTCCATCGTTTCTTCGACTATTTTGGTCCAGGGCTTACGCTGTTCCAGAAAAAGTTGTCCAATAATTAGCGGTCCAAATGTTCCTGGTAGTTCGCGTCCTCTGCTCCGTGTCAAGAGCGTGTTAACCTTCGAAATGTAGGCTCCGCGAAGAATTTGACGTGAGCGCTTTGGCGAAATATGATCAACGATATCGTATGTATGACCTTTCTTGCGCATAATATCCGCGAATTCTGTCAAAATATTCTGCAGTCTAGCTCTTAGACGTTTTTGATAGCCTTCCTCGATGGAAGCGTCCCCAAAGAACGGATCGGAGTACGAGCCGTCTGTGGCGGCTTTGATTATGTAAGTGAAAGATTGGCTGACTGTCAGAAGGTGACGTCTTTGTTCCTGCATAGTAGCTCTAGGTGCTCCTAAAACTTCTATCCTCTTCTTGCAGTCGCGGATCCCATCTTGAATCTGAAAAAGGACATCAGGTAATTGTACCAAGATCTGCTCTTTGAGAATCTTGCTAAGCCGGGACTTTAAGCTGTGCACTCCTACATGGGACGAGTTCAAAGCCCTCCAGGCACCACAGGAAAAAAACAGCTGCTCCGCGCGATTCCGTTCTTGTAAAGACGAAGTCCTTGTAGTATAGTCTCGGTTGCGAAGGGTATGCCATCCAAGCTTGAATTTGACCTCTTTGTTCTGCGCAAGCTCAATGTAGAAGGACTCACTGTCAGAGCCTTCATCGAGAGTGTCGGGCTTAGTGATTAAACCTAGCGTCCGAATACCACTCGGATCAATTTCACGAGCATATCTCGTGATCGACTGATTGTTGAAATCGTTCTTGGCAGACACCACTGCGAGTATTATGCTTCGCGGACTTCTCATATATCGGAGAACAAGAGATCTGACTGTATCGCTGTCTGCGTCGGATTGCGAACGGCTACCAGCTTGAAATAATCCAGGTAAATCAACAAGTGTCAAATGTGGTTGTTCCGGACCTGAGAGTTCTAGTCGAAGGATGTCCGAGCTGAAAACTTTTGTATCTTCATTGATTCCCATTGCTGTCTTCGCCGACTCGATGATATCTCCCAAATCAAGGTCCTCTGCCGAAGCTGAGACGTGGAAATGTAGCAGCTTCTCTTTGTCGGTCTCTGATCGATCCTCGTCCGGTCCAGGAACTATCCGTATCTTGACAGGCGAGACAGGCCCACGGCGGAGTATCAATTCCGTCGCAAATCTTGTGCAGAGGTTATCCTTACTAGGAAACATAACCCCTGATATCGCTTCAAGGACTGAGCTCTTTCCAGCGGATTGTTCTCCACATACTACGATCTCTGGAAGATCGATATACCGACTGATTCCTTGTGAGCGTAGATTGTCGACAACATCCAAGAGGCCTCGTGTATCATTGGAATGAACAAAGACACTCTGGCCACTAGTTTCACCAGTGTAAGCCATTGCGGTGTAGAAGAAATTAATCTAGTGGCAAAAGTCTTGTGTGAAAGACGTAATGGTGCTGATATATGATAAGACATTATTTGCAAGGTAAGTGATACCTTCTAGAGGCTTTATTCACACGACATCCAGACAATGAGCCTTTCACTGGTGATGTTGCTGGAGAAACGGTTGTTCGCATATGCACTACATTCCAGGTGGATGGACTCAAATTGCAGCTAGATGTGCAACCTTATCAGAGATAATAGACGGAAAGTCATTGAGAGGTTTCATTCCTCTGCGTGTCCCCGCGCCATGCTTGAATTCCTAGAAACATGTTGAGTGCAGCCGTGTAATAGAGCAAAGTTCGTTCTTGGAGATGTCTTGAGATGTTATGCTCCATTCACATGCATGGCGAGTGTGTCACTAGGATTTGCGAATTATGGCGCGGACAATTGACAGGTCATTCCTCCTGCGCAATTCTTTAGTGTTCGCACCATTCCCGTTGTCATATTTGTTGGCCCCATTATTGGCACTCTTCAACATCAAAGTTACTACAATGGTCGCTTCCATAGACGCATGTACTAAGCATTTGCTTCTCCAGATGTCTGAAGGCGTACCAGTGCGGGAACAATGGCGTAGCGATGTTCGTGATTTTTGCCTTGCACATCGCCCCATTTGATCAAACCAGGATTGACGACGGCGGCTACGATGCCGTGATCTGTGTCATCTTCCTCGCCCAACATCGCCTGTATTTTCATCTCAGTGTTGTCGAAATTGTCTCCACTGGATGGAAACTTGATTTGGAGCCGAGGTAGCTGAATGGACATGTGCATCAATAGAGTGAAAGCTCCGTTCACAATCTGAAGTACCTGTGATGAGTCGACCCTTGAGGTGATATCTCCAAGCCCTGTCTCAATAGCACTGACAACGCTAGCTCGCGCATCAACCACCTGTTGTTCAAGGTAAAGGTAACTTTCCTTCCTCTTGCTCTGTGTGATAATGTCCTCATCAACGACAGCTACCAATTGCTCCATTGTCCTGCAACGCCAAGCCTCGCCAGGAGGACAAGGAGTCGGCCATCCATGACAGTGTTCTGAACCGAACATGCTAGACCACAAGTTCGCTATTGTCTTGCTTTCCGCACCAAATATGGTGAACGGATTGTGGAATACCATCTGCATGAGAACCGACCAGGTCCATGCCTCTATGAACAGCTTCCTTCCTACACGACTATCCCAATGTTGAGGCGCGACCCTGCTCGAAACTGGACAGAATGTTCCGAGAGCATTAACTACGTCTAAATTTTCGTAAGGCTGTAGCAAGCGACTCAGCGTTTTTATCTGTGCTGCAAGTTTGCAGAAGTGTTTCGCAAACTCCTCGTCAGAGATTGTGCTAGTAAACTTCTCTCTTGCAAGAAGCTCCTTTTGCAGGATCTGTACTTGATTCCGCAGAACTTGTGCTTCATGTGCGTCCTGGATCAAGGGACCCAAGATAAAGCTGAGAGTATCATCTGTACGATCGTCGAATTGGAGATGTCTGTCTTGGGCGTAGGGCAAGAGGTATTGTCTGACAATGTAATTGTAGCGATCCACGTCTCGTTTCTGGACCATGTTTTCGTTCGCACAGTCATGTAGCTCCTTTCTCAATCGATCGTTCTCCGTCTGCAGAGTACTTAATCTGTATCTGAGTGGCTGGGATCGGAATCTCGGGGCCTGTGATCTCCTTTGGACGTCCCCGATGACATCTTCTGATTCCTTTATATCACTCTTTTGCGAGCGTCGTTCGAGATCCTGGCAGTCGGTAGCTTTTTCGCTATTGTCAAGCGGCGGATCTACCCCGCTCTTATGTTGCGTATGGCTCCTAACGTGCCTTCGCCTGGTTGACGCAGGCTCCATAATCGTTTCGATATGGCCTTGTGCGTTGACTCCGGCCGCACCAGATGTTGAGATGGGTTCCCCCACCCCGGGTACAAACTGTTGCTTAATCGTGAGCCATGGTCAATTGTCAAGAACATATTACTTACTGTGTCCTTGAACATCTCAGCTAGTTCTTTCAGACCCATCATTTTCAGTGGGAAACTCTCCTGCTAACGTCGTTGACAGTTTGGCAGCGCAATGCCTTAACACGGGCTACATATTTGAAGTTTGGTATCGCCGTGAGGAATGTAGGGCTATCCCCATTTCGATATCATCATCATGCGCCGAAGCACAAACATTATTAATAATCATTCCAGCCATATCGGATCGTATTGGAATGAGAAGGATGTAAACGAGCAGTCTGACCTTAAACAGCTTTCTTCGCCTAAGTTCGGACCTCGAAATTGTACAACCGAGCATCCACACTGTCAGCAACACTCAAACCTTTGACCATGAAGAGAAATAGGCTAGTTATAGGCCTAGATTACGGAACAACTTATACAGGCAAGTGCGTACGCAAACCTGGTTCCGGGAAAATGGACTAATTCTGTAGGCGTATCCTACTGCGAAACCTCTGATACTGGCCTGGACGAGAAGAGTATCAAAGTCGTCAACAATTGGCCATCGCGCCACACCAAAATCGGCACAAAAGAAAAGGTGCCTAGTGAGATTGCCTATCCGCTCGAAGGAACCCAATGGGGTTCGCTCATACCGCCAAATGTTCCACGATATATGTGGACTAAACTCGAGCTCGATCGCCCTCAGACAGGTGAAGCGGCTGAAGTGCTCAAAGAACAACAGGTTTCCGCTCGAAATCTTGATAAGCGGCCTGTGGATATTATCGCCGACTTCCTGAGATATGTGAAGGATCATCTCCTCAACACACTTGACGAAGCATATCGACGGGAAGTGTGGAGCACGCTTCCTATCACTCTAGTAGTAACTGTGCCAGCTGTATGGTCTGATGCAGCAAAAGATCGCACATTGCAGGCTGTGCGTCAGGCCGGCTTCGATAACAGATGCCTTCCCTCGCTGAGTAATACGCTTCTAGCAACGGAACCAGAGGCTGCTGCAATTTACACCCTGAAGAGTCTTCGTGGCACCACGCAGGATCATCAACTGGCGGTTGGGGATGGATTCATAGTCTGCGACATGGGCGGTGGTACGGTCGATTTGATTTCTTATCGCGTTGCAGAGCTTCGCCCAACTGTCGTCGAAGAAGCAACGATAGGGACTGGCCATCAGTGCGGTGGCAGTTTTATCGACCGTGCGTTTCTAAAGTGGTTGGAAGACCGCATTGGTGCAGCGCACTTTCTCAAGATTGCTGAGTGCCGCAGTGAGGACTTACCACGTACTCTAATAACTTCAAAACTGGGAAGAATGGTGCAAGATTTCACGTTAGAGGTCAAAACTGGATTCTCGGGCAACGAAACAAACTTCCTGAGGTTGCCGCCACCTCTTTGCGCCATCGAAGACGACACCGCTCGAGGTATCTCCGATGGTGAGATTCTGATCACACCAGCAGATATGATCGAGATGTTCGAGTTTCCGGTTCGACAGACATGTGACCTCATTGATGGTCAAATAAAACAGGCGCGCAAAGCCAACAAGGCTAATCCCAAATTTGTCTTCCTGGTGGGTGGCTTTTCCGAGTCGCCATATATGTACAACAAAATCAAGGAATTTGTCGAGGCAAAAGGACTGAAAACAATCAGGCCTGCCTATGCTTGGTCGGCAGTTGTTCGCGGTGCGGCTGCGAGGGCTCTGGAAGGGGATGGCCGTCCGCCTATCCGCAATCGGAAGTGCCGAAGACATTACGGCACAGCGTGTACTCGGCCATTCATCAGTGGAACACACAGAGAAGCTGATTCATTCATCTGTCCATTTAGTGGGCTGAAAAGAGCTGACAAACAGCTAAGCTGGCATTTGATGAAGGGCCAGGACTTGTCGACATCTAAGCTGCCTCATGCCAGTTTATCAATGTTCATTAGCTTCTGGCCCCACGAAAAGCGGATTGTAAAATTGTCACTCTGGGCTACCGACATGGACAGGGTCCCAAATCGTCGAAATAATGTGAGTTGTGCATTGCTATTGGTCTCGACACATCGCTAAAGAACACATCAGGATGTTTATGAGGTGGCCCAACTCTGTGTCGATCTCACTAACGTTCCCAATCACAAGTTCAAGGTACGTCAAAACTCAGCAAGCCAAGCCTATCATGAAGTGGATTTTCAAGTCGAGTTCTCTGCGACGTCATCCTTGGAGTACGCTGTATCTGTTGGGGGAACTCGTTATGGATCAGTATCTGCGCGCTACGCATAGAAGATTTCTTATCCTCGCTTCGCGCTTGGTACGTCACTTCCGCTACTTGTAATCATCACGAGATCACTGACTCACTGACTCAATACAGGTAGCATCCACCATTTCCTTTTCTATAGAGCTACATATCGGCTTAGGCAACCGATCCTGGAACGATCCTTGGTCACGGACACAGAGATGTCATGACAGAATGAGACATCGCTCCAGCGCAAAGCTGTACCAGAGCTCCTCGGGGACCTTGATGTTTGTATGATTGGGCCAGAATCCATTATTATATGTCACGTGTTCTGCTTAGCTCTCAGTGGTTTTATCAAGTTACTCGTGAATCATGTTGTGGACGAACATGAATATGCCAGGGACCGGGCGAGATTCCGGGAGCATTACCCGAGATTAGGAGCTTGTCTTGCGAGATCATACTTGGTGAGATTTGAGGGCTTCTTTCGCAGGACCATAGCATGAAGCGGAAGCAAGCGACCGGGCTTCACGAGCATGGTGTCAGCGATCTGTTAGCGCATGTTTACCGCCTTTTCAAGCATCGAGATCTGTCCCGCTTGACTTATCTCAATAATCGCTACTCGATCGTTAGCTTCTTGCAGTGCAGTTTCTCCACCACTGCTTATAAAGAATGAGAGTATAAAAGATAAAGAACGTACGGCCAATCCTAACCTCTTAGCTACTTGAGACTTTACGCTCATGTCTCTTGCTTCAGGCCGTGTCTCGTACGTTTATCCAAAAGAAGTGACTTCGACACCATCAGAGTAAGAAATGCGTTTCGCATTTGAATTACACATTTCACAGTAGCTATGGGAGCACTCGGTACGGGTTGATCATATGTGATCTCCCTAGGTCGATTCATAAGAAGCTCAGGACCGAAGGTCCAGACTTGGGCACTCAACAAGATGAATTGTGGGGTGCGATAGTCCGATGGAAATTGATAGGTTGAAAGAGCACGATCGAACAATAATTTATGAGGATACCATGTCGAGGCGTTCTATGGCGAGAAAGAAAGTTCGCACCTGACAACCACATTTGTCTTATATGCCCCTCGTCAATCCTCAAGTGTGGGCTCTCCTGGCGCTTTCCTATCGCCCATCGCGATTGCTGTCAAAATAAAGCTGATTGTAAATTCTCAGGAATTATATAAGAAATTATATAAGGCGAAAAAAGGCACGGTGTTTCAAATGCGGACCATGCGAACGGTGGCTCAGCCTCGAAGCGAATCTTAACCGTCATCAGCACTGTATCTATCCTCAAACTGCGAGATCCCTGGTCATTGGGCATGGATGTGTAGTCGCAGACTACACATTGAGCCAGGCATTTTTTTATACGCAAAGAAAATCGCAAGCGTCACGACAAAACATACATGATGAACGCTACGACAAAGAACTTGGAGGAATCAAATCTATCACACCGAACCCGATCATCACACAACGACGCACCGTTGTTCCAACCCGATCCTACCAAATACAAACGATACATGCTTAATACGTCATCCCCCCCGGCAACGCAGTAACCCACCCATCAATCTTCTCGCCCACCATATCTTTGACATTACACTTATTCTGCGTCGCGATATTCTGCTTCTTCAGCGTCGGCGCACTAACGTACGTCTTGCTGTCCATGGCCTTCTGCAAGCTATCGTCTTTCCAGCCAAAAACGTAGTCGGCATGTGTGCCCCAGCCAGAATTGTCGCCCGAGGACCACGCGAAGGGCTTGACGAAAGGATATGCGTTAGCGAGGGTTTGCCGAAGTCGCACATAATGGGGATGGTCAAGAGATAGAAGTGGAGGGAAGGAAAGGGAATACATACTTGCTTCCCGTCAGCGGGCCAATCTGCCTTGTTGTTGAACTGCTTCGTATCCCACACCGTCTCAAGCAGGATCTGCGGGAGTCGCACGGGATGGCTTGCGGGACACGGGCCACCAGATTCAAAAGTGCCTGATTCAGGGTACGTGACGTGTTCGCGATGGTTGGGGGAGTCGAGATTGACGCCGTCCCAGCAGGTCCTAGACACCGTAGCTCAGTACTCATAATCCACATGCCTTTCCACAAACACTCCTTCTCAATTTGCCAGCGATTAACAATGGATAAGGATGTGAAAACGTACGGAAATCGGTGGTTAATCATAATCCCACTCGGACACGGCTGTTTCGGGAACTCGAGCGTCTCAGGCTCCCTCGTGCCCTCGTTCTGCATGCAAATGTACGTTAGTTGGCGGAAGTCGCGCGCGCCTTCGCGGTCTTTATTCTCGACGGATCCGATCAGCATGCGGAATCCGGGCTTAAAGGCGGTGACTTTCGAGGCTTGCGCCGTGTCGAAGAGCGCGTCGGTCATGTAGTAGACCATCTGGGTATGAGGCGTTAGCGAGAAGAAAGTGCAGGGAAAGGGGGGCCCGAGGATGGGAGATGAAGGATGATAGGTAGGGCACGGGATGGGATGAATGGTGAGAAAGGGGAACGAGAGTGAGGTACCATTCCGCCATTAGTTTTCTCAATGCCCTGTTGCGCGCGCTGAGGGACGCGATGATACGAGCCGTTGCGGGCTTTGTAGTAGATCACTGCAGTCCAGTAGTTACCTAGTGACATCACATTAGCACATGATCCCCCTCACGTATTTTTAGTCTTGAACGCACTGAAGTCCTCAGACATCTCGCATGTCGTGCATGTAGACAGCTTAGCAAGGTCATGACCTTTCTGTGGGTCCATGGTGATGTTGAACGAGTTCTGTTATCTGTCAGGAAGACTTATTTGAGAAATCTACAGACGTAGAGACGTACACCGCCGATGATCTGGTGAATATGAGGCGATGGATTTGCGCCTGGGTTAACCAGAGGATCGAGACGCTGCACGGTGAGTTGCGCGCATCCAAAGCGTAAGAGACCTGCATTCGCACGGGCGAGGAGCCCCAAGGCGACGGCGAGATTGTTCAGCTTCATCTTGGTGTTGTAGCTAGAAGTATCTTGCAGCAGGTCAAAGGCGCGACTCAAATGTAGTGGTGATCAAACACCATCTTATCAACTCTGCAGTGTCGACCAAGGGTGTCCAAGCACTTTCCAGCAACTGCCGTCTTTCCATCTTGGCGGTCTCCATCTCGTTATCTCACCATGATGGTCATTGCTCCTTGTGTTGGTCGCTGCGAAGAGCCGAGAACGTGGTTAATTTAAACTCATATGCGGCTCGCATGTGCGTTGCACCGCCAAGAGGAATTGACAACCATACCAGGTGCTCCACTGGATTCGCTAAAAATTCTCCTCCCGAAAGCCGTAGATTTGCGTAGTGCGCCTGGGGACGCTGAATCCACCCCGCATTCTTCACTTGTGGGGGAAGTAGCTGAGTTGATGATGACCTCTGATTGGTCGCGGACCAAAGCTTCCTTCTTCCAGAAATGAGGGATGGGTGGCTGCGCAAGCTAGGGGGGTGACCATGGACGGGCGCATGAAGCCGGATTCTTCAAGTAATGAGTTGGGCTCCATGCTCGTGGTCATCTATTTTTACCTGGTTTGCCGTCCTGTCTGTCGACAAATCCACGTTGACAACACCGATCTTGTGCTTCCCAAGTTGCTGAATCTACCACCAACATTTCCGCTCTTACACAGCTCGACATGCATATCTCTTTCGCCATAAGCACCCTTCTGGCAGGCCTTGCAGCTGCGCAGACATTCCCAGCGTGTACAATGGAAGCCGCAAGATCGGACGACTGCGCTGCCGTCATCAATGCGAATGCCTGCTACAACAAGTTCAAGTGGAATGCGCAGACCCTAACGTGCATTGATGGGACTGATACGAAGCTGAAGCAGCAGAAGGTAAGTTTGGTATCTCGCGAGACGAATCGGTGCATGACTGATAGGCTTTGTAGGTGTGCAAGTGTTGCACCTGTGTTGCGAAGGCCATGTGCGACTGGGCGACGAAGTCGAAGTTCTGTTGAAACGTTTTGAAGCTTTCGCGTGATCGTTGTAGAACAATAGAGTTGGTTAGCGATAACACCTTCCTTGCATTTCAGTGATGATGTTGTCCGAGTTATTATTACAACACGCTTCTAAAAAGTCGTTTGCACGGATTCCGGCCACTGCTGCGTTCTCATCAAACACATTGACGAAGAAGTTTTATCAGAGAGGATCGTCCCATTGAACACTTCTAGTGATGAATAGGTAGTTAGGGACGACAGTTGCCCGTATAATCAACCCATAACAGTTGTGCAGATTGTGCCGCGTCCTGTGCTCTCGCGACAACAACGACCATGGCTTTTCGTGGCGGCAGAGGTTTCAGGTCCCAACCCAGACAATCCGGTCGCTCGGGCTTGTACTCGAGCTCTACCTCCCACGAACTAATATGTGGCCGCAATGTCTTCTCCAGCTTCCCATCAACAAAGATGACAATCTCCACTCTCGAGTGCGTCTTAACGTTACCTTTGATGATGAAAGTGTACATATTATCATCCGAGATTTCGCGCGTACTCACAGAGGCCGCAAGAAGTATTTCTCCCCGCTGAGATTGTGCACGAGTAGGTATGGCATCGGTAGGTAAGGCAGCAAGTGGGGGCATGATCCTCTTCTTCGTCGCTTGCTCGAATGCCCACGCATATGCGAGCAGCTCGTTGTCATGATACGCCTTTCCTGCAAATGTAACGTTGACCGGCATCTCCTTCTCCGCCATCATTCCCATCGGCACACTGACCGTCGGAACCCCAAGATGCCTGATCGCTCGATTGCCATTACTATACTTGACGCCATTTGTCAAACTATGTTTTGTGCTCTCGTAGTCGAACTCAAGATCCGCTAGGCCAACGTCACCTTGTGCGGGGAATGCCACGAGATCCAAGCCATTCGCATCCATCCAGTCGTCGAGGTCGCGCTTGCGCTGCGATTCGAGGGCTTGCAAAGCTTGCTCCATGCCTGGGATGTCGTGGATCGACTCTTCCTTGATTTCTTGCATCAGTCCCGGCAATCCCGGGTAATCGATCCAGTTGCGCACTTCGAGAAACGTATCGGGGAGATAGTTGGGGGGTTTGGGGAACAACATGCCGGAGTCTTTGATATCAGCTAAGCAACTAATATTTGGGTCGCGGTTTGCGACGAGGAAGGAGTCCCATGCTTTTGCGATCAGGATGCCACGCTCAAGGAGGTTCCAGTTTGCGGGACGGCCTTCAACGTTATTGGCTTCGCCGGACTGGGAGTCATTTTCGTAGTTTGTAATGAGGGGAAAGTCTGTGTGTACGACTTCTGCGCCTAGGGCTTTGAGGGATTGCTCTATTGCTTGCCAGAGGGCGATGACTTCGGGCGAGACGTGTGTATGTTTAGCATGCGGGTCTGAATCGCGAGCACCAATATATATTTTCGGAACGCCAATCTTCTTGCCCTTGAACTTATCTGGATCCTTGAGCGAGTCGTGAACTGTGCCGGCTGGCTTGGGAATTGAGACGTGTTTCTGCTCGCGAATGAAGTCTCCAGTGGCATCCGGATCCTCAGTGGCGATGATGTCGAGGACAGCGAGCATGTCCTCCATCGATCGCGCATATGGAGTCGGCACGTCGCAGGTAATATAGAGTGGCCACAATCCTCGACAGCTCAACAAACCTTTTGATGGCGTATAGCAGACGAGGCCATTGTTTGATGCTGGACTGCGGCCACTGCTTACAGTTTCGCTCCCCATGCCAAAAGCAGCCATACTCGATGTCAGTGATGTCGCCGCACCATTGGATGATCCAGACGAAAAAGCTCCTGTGAGGTACTTGGAGTTGTAGGGTGATTCTGCTCGACCGTACATGCCCCTTTGCATTCCGCCGGCAGCCATGGGAGGCATATTCGTCTTCCCTATTAGTATTGCTCCAGCGTTCCTTAGCTTTGACGCAATAGCAGAGTCTTCACTTGACATGAGGCCTTTGAGTGCAGGAGATCCATCGGTTACGGTCATGCCAGCGACTTTGTAGCTGTCTTTGATCGTGTATGGGATACCTTCAAGGGGACGGATTGGCTGACCTCGAGCTCTTCGCAGATCTGATGTTTCTGCTTCCTCGAGGACTCTGTTGTTGAAGACTGTGAAGGCATTCAATCCACCGCGGATGTCGTACGTGGCAATGCGGTTCAAATAGGCGATGACGAGCTCCACACTTGTGACTTGTCCAGCTTCGAGTGCATTGCGGTGGTCTTCAATGCTCGCTTCGACGATATCAAAGTACTGGGAAGAGGGGCCTGGCATTGTTATCTGTGACCATTAGTGCATTCTACTATCGGCTCAGTACAGAATGGACGGACCTCGATACTTGGTGTATCCGCTGATACAACCACTGAAGTGTATTAAAGTTGGAATAATGGATGGGTGATTGACTTGAGGTTTATCGGACGGGAACAGGCCAATGTACGGATATAGGAATTACCACTCCATCACGACTTCCCCACTTAGAGGGTTGTACCTTCCCCACTAGGTTAGTCATACACAGCGTACCACGCCGGATTTATCAGACATTGATATGTGAGTAGGATAAGATCTCTCAGAGCTTTTGAACAGCAAGATCTTAACATCTGATTATTGATGACATTGCAATCAGCTAGCAACAAATCGCTCGCAGTCGCTGGATATATGTACTGCAAGATGACAATCGCAACCACGTACGCCAGAGTACAATCTATGCCAAACTTGAACCTTCATCACCGCGGGCAACATACGGCAACAGGGTCTAAGACTTGCAGACGGCCTTAGCCCTCGCTGCTGATGAGAATCGGGGAGCCCTGCCCGACACAATGGTGACGTTCCACCTAGGCTGTGCTCGCCCATAGCGCCTTCACCCTCGTGCCGCCCGCGAGCATTCCGCAGACACCCATCCAGCCCAGATTCCATCCAGGCACGCCACCGGCAGCATCGGAAAAGTGCAGCGCCATGGGCAGCCACGCGCCGGCAATCATCAAATCGGTCCACCATCGCTTATCGAACTTGGCATCGTCCTCGTCCTGATACTCCGCGACAGCCCTCCCATCCTGGCGCATCTGCTGCCTCGTCGCCCGCCTCTTGGCCTCCATCTGCCACTCCCGGCCCAGCCTCAAGAAGTCACAGCTCACGCCTCCCAGCCACGCGCGGTATGCCCACATATACAGCCGCGCAGTCTTGGGGTCGCCGCGGTTGAGGCGCGCGATAACAGAGGGCGCAACGACGCCCGAGTCGGCGAGCAGACATATATTCTCGAGCGCCTGGTACGTGAAGTAGCTGCTCGCCTGCAACAGGGCGATGCGGTGCAAGACGACATCAGCACCGGCCTTGGGGCCTGTGACAAGCGTGCGCAGCCATGCGTACAGCGGGAACAGGCCGAAGAGCCTGAGCGTCGTGCGCGCCTTGGAGATCAAGACGGCGAGCGCAGCAATGGGCGGCACGTTGGCGGCGCTATTCAGCAGCGTCGTCGCTGGGATCTTGGCATCGTCGCATGCGGGGCGGATCAGGGCGAGGATCTTGGTCGCGAGGGAATTTGCAGCGGGGGATTTGGACTGCAGGTAGGCGAGGATGTAGAGGGTGTAGTTGAGCGTGGAGAGGCCGGCAGAGAGGCCGCCGGGGGAGGCGAGGAGTCTGGATTACAGCGCGTCAACACACATGGCTCGAGGAGTAGCAGTAAGGGGGATTGCTTAGACGGACTTGTTTAGGCGCAGGATTGTCCTATCCACATTCTTCAATCCAGCAAGCGCACTACCCGGCGTGATGTCTCGTGGGTCGGCGCGTGGCGCGGCATCGGCTATCTTATCGACGGCGGCCTTGACCGACGTGTTGGGTTTCTCGTCAGAGGACATGGTAACACAAGCAGATGCGACTATATGTAATTGGATGTCTAAGGAAGGTCGGGAAGTTCAGGTCAAGTAAGGGCAAGTGACGCGGGACTGGGGTATATTTCTCCGCATGCTGGCTGACGTTGGCGTTTGTTTTGGAGGCATGGCCTCGGAGCCGAGGTTGATTGACGTACCGGTAGCCTAGGGGATTGGAGAAGGGAGAGCGGATGCGCTAGGTAGTCTACTCTAGTCATCTAGAACAACACCGAATATGTGCATCATCACTATATCCTGATAATTCCCCGACAGGGATTGACTAGAGTTACGCTTACAGGACCACAGCTTCAATAAACACTTACACAGGCGCACAAGTGACCAATCGCACCTTTGAAGGATTTCACCTTACCCGGCCCACTACCCTATCATAGCTGCCACCTACAAACCTCGCCCCAATCCGGTATCCATAGTCATCGACCTCTGCTGTATCACCTGTATCTCCTGCATTTGCCTTTCAGGTTCCCTCATCTGCTCCTCATGTTCCAGGTTAAGTTTCGTGAAATAGGTTATCCTGCCACTTTGTCAGATGGCGTAACAGCACCTCGCTGCCCACATGTACATACCCAGCAGCTACACACTTCTCGACGCGCTTATCTAGCGCCCTCACTCTGCGCTGCAAAAACGCTCGCCGCCCCGCATTGCTCATCTGCGTCCACACCACATACCACTTCTCTCCAATTTCGCTCCCGTCCGCAGCAAACGTGAACGTGCGGTTCATCTGCCGCTCCACCGAGTCCAGATCCGTGTCCAGGAGATCGAGCATGTTCATCTGCACACCCAAGGGCACGTTGGAGCAGTCGGCTTGTTGAAAGTTGTACATGGATCGGAGGTTACTGTGCTTTTGGCGCAGCGAGCGCACGTCCTCGCGCAATCCCTCTGTGGAGCCCTTGGAGCCTTGGTGGAGCGCGACTTGGTAGAGCAGGCCGACTAGAAGCACGTAGGCGAGGGTGACGAGCGAGATGATGTTGGCGGCCGTGGAGAGGGCGCTGTCGGATGCATCGCATGTGCAGCTGGGACACTGGGACTCTGCCATGGCGGGATTGATAATGGTGGTGATGGTCGAGGCTGGCATTGTGGAATTTAGCCTTGGAGCTCGCATAAGCATGCTGCGTCTGCGTGGCGTCCAATCAGAGGTCACTTGGGACTTACAGTCGTCGACGACATTCTCAATGAACGTTGTGAATATCTCGTCGCACCAATACCTTGTGATTTTCGTATCGATCACTATATAGGTGTTGTGACATTGCCCCTTCAGAGTGCTGCACAAACATGACCAATATAACCTCTGCTGCTTGTACTAAAAACCGCGAAGTCAAGTATCGCTAACACACATGTCCCAATATATCAAAAAAAAAACCCCCCACCTCCCCAGCAAGGAACTTCTTCAATATACTCACGAGCGGCCGACTTAGACACTACACAAGCTCAAACTAATCAACTGAACGAATCAACTCCCTTCCTACCAATGCAATCTAACAGAACTCCTGCCCTCTCTCCACTCCCAACGCAGAAAACCATGGCACCTCGGACACTCCATCGGCCTCTTAATTTTTCTCATCTCCCCACTAACGTCTAACGTCCGTCCCTGTGTGAAGGCAAACCCGACGTGGCGGAACGCCAACAGCACTTTCCGTTGTGACGCGCCCAGCAATTGTCGCAAGCTTACAGCAATCTCGAGATAGAGACTTTAATAGCTTGTCTTGTTATGTACTCCATACGCTTATTGTAGGCTTATTCAATACTGACAATACCACAATTTACAGTTAGGCTGCACAGCACTGCCTCCTCGGACTAGCTCGGACTTTCTAAAACATTTATATATCTAGCTAACCCTTCGTCAACGAGAGGGAGATGGTATACCGAGCAGAGTTCTTTGTTTGACAAGCTGGTTGCGCTACATTTGTGAGTTCCTGCTGATATGGGCAGCACAGGTAAAAATATAGTACCTATTATTGGTGTACAGAAACGACTTGGCCCAAGGCTTGACTACACCGTTATAGATCTTGACTAAGCGTGAGTCTCGTGCAAGATCACGCCTTGCGGCGCACGTGACTTTCAGTGGCTCGTAAAGTGGCCCATGATGCACGTGGTGCTTGTAATAAGGAGCTAGACACAAATTGTGTAGGCATCAATATAGAGTCTGTTGGAATTCAACGATTACGAACGACACAATCTAGGGAAGTAATTTGAACACTGCCTACAGCACTCTTCTCTTCAATTACCAGCCGTGGGAAAACGCTCTCGCTGTTGAATTTCTATGCTGATATAACAGAGCTAAACTACAACTAGCCGAGATCTCTCTTCATGCTATAGTTTAACTTCCAAACCATCACAATTATTGACTAAGCATGCTTATAAACCACGTGACATAATATCCAAACTCAGCCTCGTCGCTGCTGCCTAACTCACTACCATCTGCTTCGGAATCAATCCTGTAAACTTGTTTCCCCACTAAAATCGTGCACGTCTTGCTCGCGTTGATTTGAGCACTATTCGAACCATTCATTTAGCTTCAGCTTGCTCCCAGTTCCCACTTATGCGACTTTTGCAGCTTGAACACAATGGCAAATTCAGCCTTACTGAATATGTTGGCAAGAATGTGCCGCCATTTGCGATTCTTTCACATACCTGGGGAGTAGATAATGAAGAGGTCACATTCAGAGATATAAGAGACGGTACAGGCCGAGATCAGCCGGGTTATACCAAGCTTACCTTTTGCGCAAAGCGAGCTGCGCATGACGGCTTGCAGTTCTTCTGGGTGGACACCTGCTGCACTATACAGACTCACCACCGACGACAATGCACTACGGAAAGCGCGGCTTATATCGCCGAAAGTGGCGGCACAATGTACATAGCTTTTTAATACAAACATAATATTACATCCTTCCTCAGTCACCTTGCCGTCTAAAAATCCTTCTTGTACACTTCAATCCCTGAACCTAATCATGCGAGGTCCTGAAATTAGGCCCCTTCGTAAAGCAGTGGCTGAGTAAGACTGAGCTGGCTTGAACAATTCTAATTGACGCCTGAAAGGTCCTGAAATCAGGCCTCTCCTGGCCAGAATATGAGAGCTGCGGAATTTCAGTGGCTGTGCGCCAAGGTAGAGCCTGTACTATCTAATAGATAGCCTGATCATTCCTAAAACTTGGCTGGAAAACATCCTGTTCTGATCAAAATGCCGCCGATACTGTTACAACTCTATTATACGACTTCCGTTGGAGTGCTTGCAAAGGGTTTGGAAGCAATTGAACAGCTTCCAATAGAGACGTGGACCGCGCAAGGTACCGACATTCACGCGCTCGTTGCTCATCCATAGCTCGGCATAGTATTTGTCTTCGCGGGCGGAGAGGGTGTGTTTGAGGTAGCTTGACTCGTTCCTACCCGTTTTGTTTATGTTGTTAGGGATGCAGGTGCATTCTATAATCAGACCACACTACTCGAGATTATATACTTTAAAACCTCAAATTGTAGTATAAATTCATCCCAAGTCAGATTGGCTGAGTGGTTTAAAGCGTGCACAACCGTCTAACGTCTCTCTTGCTATGCACCACCTGTTATCAGGTCTCAATACCTCTAAAGTTTCTAAACAAATCAAGTCAAGACCCCAAAGTTGATTTGACTTGATTGTTGGCATGTGTGTGCACGGGACGATCACGTCGTGATCTAGTGGCCATGCTGGCCGAAGGAGACTTTGGATGCGTCGACTCCTTCATTAAGAAAACAAATGTTGAGCGGGTAGTTTTCGGATGTAAGGGAATGGATGCTCAAAGAGGTTGGAACGGAGTCATTGCAACTATTCGAGTATGAAGGCTTGATGTTACAGTAAGGCACAGCGCTGCGGTAGTAAGTCTCGATTTTGACTTTCCAGAGTGTAACAAATCAACTTTGATTTTCAGAAAGCGTGGAACAGTACGAGTGCAATGGACCAAAGTCCCTACGGGCTAGTATTTCGCGCGGATTCACAGCCTATGCGGCACAGCGACCAGCGCCAACCAGACGAATGGAGAAGGCGTACGGGCGGCATAGCTCCAGGGCTGCTATTTCCCTCATCCCTTAACGCGCATAGGACTAAATAATGGGCAGGAACTCATTCCCTACAGGGCCTCGTAGTGTTCCCATAGAGGTAATGGAAAAACAATTGCGGTTACATGCGAGGGTAAGTAGGCCTTTCGAAATGTACTATATAGGATCCAGGATCTCGCAAAGTATTATCTTCAAGACATTGAATCTAGAGCACAAGAAAAAAAATTAAATTCACTTATTCTTGCACTACCCTACCTTGTATTCAGCCAAAGTATTTATACATTTAGTCTATCTCTCCCTTTACCTTTCAAATACAGTTACGTCTGTTTTAGCTGGTGATCACCTGGACCAGAGAAACGACTGCCAGGGGTGCATGGCTGGACTCGGAGGACTGAAAAAGTTGCTCCTGAGGGCCGCCCGGGTCGCTGCTTTGAAAGTGAGTAGGCGAAATCGAAGCAGAGGAATGACTCACGGCATAGAAGTGCGACTTTGAAGGTGAAACGATGTTCAACTTCGACAACAATGCGGTATCTATAATAGAAAATAACATTAAAGTCATATTTAACACCAATGCGACGAAAGGGATATTTGACATCGATATGAGGTTTCCCCAGTGCAGGCGGTGTACAGGTACTCCGTGATACGTGCGGCGAAATCAGAATTGCTTGGTGGAAGGCCTGGCCTGTCATTTCAATTCTATGCACGGAAATATCAATGTGCTATCATCCATGACGCTCTATTCGTCTAAGCCTTGGAGCAATCAGGCAGGTGGCACCGCCTCTTGCGACAAGACGGAGGGCTAGTTGCTTGATTATCCAGCTTCCGTAATGTTCCGCTTATTCTTAAGCTGTCGAGCTGCACGGATTTCTTCTTGTTTTTCCATTGCTCCACGTCTTTGATTGGTGCTTCCGACTTTTTGCACCCCTCCTTTCCCTTTTTTGCAGAGCTTGGACCTCTGGATCAACCCAATGTGGTATTGGAGAGGCTGAAATTTCCCTCAGGTGAGCAAGCGTGTCGCGATGCTCTTCTTGCTCTCCTTGCTGCTTAGAAAACCCGCAAGCAGCTAGAAGAAGTAGAGCTCTTAGTGTAAAATTAGCGTCATTGCCTGCACAATGAAGCCTGTTAAAGGAACATCCTAAAGAAAGGAGTAAATCGCTAAGAGACCTAGCCCAATACTGAAACACCTCATTAGCGATGTGAAAGGTATCTAAAACGCTCGAGAGAAGCACTGGGTACTCGAAATCGAGAGCCTGTAAAGCCTGAAGGTCGTTGATAATACCATGGCCTACAAAGACTACATTTCGAGCTGAGGGGATAGAAGATTGAATATAGTTGACTATGTTTGGTGGGCTGATTGCGATTGTCTCTCCAAACATAAATTTTTTTGACGCCTTGCTCAGGTATGAAGGAGATCCTGTAGCAAAATTGTGGGTGGATATAAGCTTATCTGGAGGCATCCGGTTGATTTCCTTTGTATCCGGAATCGCAAGTCCAATTTGGCAGTCCCCCTTTTGCGCAAATTCGCTCTTAATAGTGTTGATATTCTCAAAGTCGATTGCAACAAGTACCACGTCTGAAAGTTCAGGCGAGTAATAAGGGTAATGGCCCAGACGAAAGATCTCACGTAATATCTGTAATCCATTTTTCGCAATAGGCAATTCTCTAGGATCCGCTCCTTTAGGTATGCTTTAACGTAAGTTTCAAGGGCACTTTACCTGTGGGAACTCGTTCCAGATGATGGCATGCTGGCTACCGTGACTAACGAATCTTCCTGTCCTTGGACTGTGTGACAAGCGGCAGCGCTTTTAGGACTTGATGTCGACATAAGAGGCGCTTGCAGGGTTTTTAGGACCAGATCTCGAGGCGAACGTTGCATTAACGAAAGAAGGTTGACCGAAGTGTAAAAACGTAAAAAGGGCAGAATTAGAAATTCTGTCCTTTCCTCCTTGGCTGAGAAGCTAAATTAGCCCTTATTAAGCGGGGCTAGCTCTAGTTCTATATCGCGCTAGTCCCGAGTAGGAAACCGGACTAGGTACCAAGTCGGGGACGCTCGGGTCACTGGGCAGCCGCTGGCCTACAATTAGCTGTATTGAGTGGGTCAAGCGAGCCTTCATGGGGAGCTGTAGGTTTCTTTGCTGAGGGTCTGATCAAGTGCCATTATCAGTGCCTCTACAAAAGCAGGATTTCCCGATGTGTTGTTTGAGTCAGCATCGATACCAACAGGAGTTTCGTCTATGACTTCTCTCGCTAGACTCCGTTGACTATTCTGCCGCTGTAAGTCTTGACGCAAGAAGAATTGAAGCAGGTGTAAGCCTTAGGTACCACATTCTCCGGGTCGTAGGTAGTGTATGGAAAATCCAAGCATTTATAGATGCCTAGCAGATCGTGTGATGAAGTGCTTGTCCAAATCGTTACGAGAACGGGACAATCAACGTAGGGATATGCGTCTACCAAAGTTGAAGTAAGAGATTGTACACAATCTGAAAAATAAGCCAAGTGGTAAAAACTACAGGTCACGTAAGCGGTTGAGCAAAGTCGATGTTGTCGCAAGTATAGGTTGAGTTTGTATCGACAAGTCAAGCAACGCAGAGCTTTCAGAAGCCATCAACTCTATGTTCCAGTGGTATTACATGGCGAATAAATGCTATGTATATTTGTCTGATGTTACGGTTGACAGCTGTAACAGGAAGAATACGACCCTCCAGCAGACGTGGAAATTGTCCTTTCGACGTAGCAGATGGTTCACTCGCGGGTGGACACTCCAGGAGCTTCTCGCTCCAATATCAGTCGAATTCTTTTCTGTAGATGGCGAGCGGCTGGGTGACAAGAAATCGATGGTGTCAGAAATTCAAGAGATTACGAGGATCTCTACTCGAGCCCTCCTGGGAAGTCCGATGTCTGAATTCAGCATCGACGAGCGAATGTCGTGGGCAAAGCGGCGTGAAACGACGCGCGAAGAGGATGCAGCATATGCTTTGCTAGGCATTTTTAATATCCACATGCCACTTCTCTATGGAGAAAGACGGGAAAAAGCATTCAATCGACTTCGGAAAGAAATCCAGGAGTCTCTAAAGGACAATACACATGCTCCACCACCAGCATTCTCTCTACAGCCACCGAAGCGACGACGCGGCGATGACGGAGGAACGCAGAGCATCCAACGCAATGTTGTCTGCTTTAAATGTCGGTACTTCCAGTATCTAATGAAAGACATTGACAATGAAGCTGACTGTTGATTCTTAGGTGGTGAATCCGGTCACTACGCAGATGACCCGCATTGCTTTAAATGTAAGTTTCTGAAGCCTTCGGTGCGTTGATTCTTGCTGACTGCTGCAGGCGACCAATATGGGCATATTTCCACCGAACTGCATTGTTATAAATGTAGGCTTTTAGAAGTTCCCATGCACCTGATTCATACTAACAGGTTCAGGCGGTGAATACGGGCATTATGCTGATGAACCTCATTGCTATAGATGTAAGCACCCCTAGCGTACATCAATTGATATGTATTGACGATAATGAAACTGTCAGGCCATCGCCGAGATCATTTGGCACGTGATTGCCCTACATGAGAAGAAAAGAATTTTGAGTTCCTTGCGGTATGCAACAAGTCGATCTAGGCTGAGGTCAGATGGCACAAAGTCTGTCTTGAGTCGAGTCATGCTAGTGGCCCTATATCTTACTACTAATTCACCTTCGACTTTCCTTACAGTAGCTCTTATCTGCCGAATATCGACTTACGAGATGGCAAGTCGCCACAAATATACATCAACCTTATCAATTCGAGCTCTAAGCTCGGAACACGCTCTTCTTGCCCCTATTTATTTTCCACGGAGTTTTGGACGAGGTGCACGACCTTTGAAGTGTGATCCGAGGCTTGCCGATTCAAGACTCACCGTGCGTGGTCGCAGTGAATGTGGTATTACAGACTATAAAGGACTCTCTCCAGAGGTAGTATGAAGCTCAGATAGGTGTAAGTGTAGAAATCATATTTCCGAGATCATCTATGCCTCTTGGTCGTTACGGGTACTATTATGATGAAAAGCAGTGGTGTGTTTCCGGAATGCAGGGTTTTCCAGCACATCGGGAGGGACAGTACCCATCTCGCCCACGCCCTCGGTGCCCCCTTCCCAATCCCCGTTTCCCGCCTACTCGCCGCCTCTCCCAGCTTTGTAGCTACCGTAGCCAACCACATCGCCCACCTCCGCCTCGTCGACAACCATCCCGCCGCGCTTCCGACTACCACCGACAGAAAGACGAAAGCGCAGGGCCGCAGACTGATCGAGCGGTACACGCGTCGGGTCGAGGGTGCGTTTAGATGCTGCGTTCGCGAGGAGCTGGGGGATGTGTTTAGACAGTGGGGGAAGGAGGAGACGAGCATGTTTAATAAGGGGGTGGAAAAGGCGCTCAGTGGGGTGCAGTGGGTGGTGTATCTTGGGGTGAATGTGGTGTCTGTGGATGGCGATTGGGCATGCTGGCTCAGGGGGGAGTGTGAGATGGAGGGGATGGAGGGTGCGAGGAGGGGGAAGAGGGTGTTGAAGGATGTGTAGTCAGGGCTTTAGGAAGGGTAGGAGCTGTGGTTGGAGGTGGAAGCTGAATCACTGATGAGGGTGGATTTTAATTTCTTGTATGAAAGTAGTAACAATGAAGGTATCTTGACATGACAATACTAAAAACTGCAATCTGTGACTATGTGGAGGTATGTTGATGACATGTGAGTTGAGTGGTGTAGGGATGACAAGCATGACCGCTGTTGAAATGGAGGGTCCAACGAGGACGCTAGTGCGCGCTAGTAGAGGCGCCCCACCCTGCCCATTGAAACGACTTCGAAACCGCTGCGGCTGCACAGCCCAGCTCCACTTCGCGCATCCCCTTGGATACCAGCTGCGAGTTGTGCGGATCACCATTGTCTCTTCTCTCCAGTACCAAGACCCGCTGTGTTGAGATAGAATCATGGCCGGCCGCTTTGTGAGAGCATCCAAGTACCGTGCGTATTGCTGCAGACTTTCAGCTAAGCTTACCCAACTGACCATGAATGGGATACAGGCCACGTCTTCGGACAAGGCGCAAAGAAGGTACATTCTGCAAGCTCAAGTACATACAAACGGGCAGTACTAACAATGCGTAGGAGCAGTGCTATGACAACCTCCGCATCTCGAAGAACGCGTGGGACACCAACCTAATCAAGGTCAGCTCGCCTCGCACGCGACCAAAGCATTGGCGCGCTCACACCCCATAGGCCAACCCCGAATACATTGCAGTCAACTGGGAGTCGAGCGGTGGAGGCGCCTTCGCTGTCATCCCGCTCAGCGAGCGTGGCCGTGCCCCCGACCAGATCCCTCTCTTCCGCGGGCACACTGCTGCCGTCCTCGACACCGACTGGTAGGCGCATATCATTGCATGGGCGGACGGGGCTGACAACCGGTGCAGGAGTCCTTTCAACGACTCGTTGATTGCTTCCGCTTCTGATGATGGCAAAGTACGTTGGCGTGTGGCATGTGACATGGGAGACGTGGTGGGCTGACAATGGCCAGGTATTCATCTGGAAGGTACCCGAGAACTTCACCCTGCACACGGATGCCGAGGAACCAGCCGATGTCGCTCCGCAGGCCAAACTGAGCGGCCACATGAGGAAGGTCGGACACGTGCTCTTCAATTCCGCCGCCGAAAACGTCCTCGCCTCGTCGTCTGGCGACTACACGGTGAAGCTGTGGGACGTCGAGGCCGGCGCCGCAAAGCTCACCCTCAAGCACAAAGACATTGTCCAATCGCTATCGTGGAGCGCCGACGGAGCGTTGCTGGTCACGACCAGCAGAGACAAGAAGCTGCGCGTGTGGGATGTGCGCCAGGAGAAGCCTGCGCAGGAAGTGCCCGGCCACCCGGGCGCGAAGAACAGCCGCGCCGTCTGGATGGGCGAGCACGACCGCATTGCGACGACGGGTTTCTCGCGCATGAGCGACCGCCAACTCGGCCTCTGGGATCCGCGCAACCCGGGCGAGCCCATTGGTGGCTTCGAGATTCTCGACTCCATCTCTGGCGTGTGCATGCCCTTCTGGGACGACGGCACGCAGTGTCTGTACCTTGCGGGCAAGGGGTGAGTAGTCTCCAGTCATCCCTCTAGTACCAGGTACCAGACTGACCTCTGCAGTGACGGCAACATCCGATACTACGAGTACGAGAACGACAAGTTCGAATATCTCACCCAGTACACATCGCCCAACCCACAGCGAGGAATCGCCTTCATGCCAAAGCGCGGCATCAACCTACACGACAACGAAGTCCTGCGCGCCTTCAAGACGGTCAACGACGCCTACATCGAGCCCGTCTCCTTCATCGTGCCCCGCCGCTCCGAAATGTTCCAGAGCGACATCTACCCGCCCACAACCGGTCTCAAGGCTGGTACGACGGCAGACGAATGGTTTGGAGGCAAGACGGCTATGCCGCCCAAGATCTCGCTGGAGAGCGTGTACGAAGGCGAGGCACCCGTAGAAGTTCCCTCCGAGTACAAGGCTCCGGCACCCATTGCTGCTGCCGCGCCTGCCCCTGCAAAGCCTACACCAGCACCCGCTGCAGCGCCAGCAGCTGCTTCGGCGCCTGCCCCCGTGGCATCCCGTGGACCCCCTCCAACGATGAACGATAACAAACAATCACTCGCTGCTGGAGCATCCAAGTTTGCCGACAACGACGACGCGTCTGACAAAGAGAGCGAATCAAGCTTCGAAGAAGTCGCCAAGCCAGTCTCTCGCTCTACCGTCACCGCTACCCGTCAGGAAGAGAAGCCCCGCGGACCTGCCATCAGCAAAGCTCCCGAACCAGCCCCTGCTCCAGCAAAATCGACCCCCGCACCAACCATGGAACCCTCAGAACCTGGAGCGACACTCAAATCTCCCGAACCAACGCCATCTTCCTCTGCACCAAGCTCGACGCCGGCGGCAAGCTCGGGCGGCCCAGCTTCTGCTCTCCGGGACGCTCTTTCCGATATCAAGTCGCAGCTTGAGCACCAGAACAGAGTCATGTCCGACCAGTCCGACCAGATCGCGCTTCTTGTTCGCAAGATTACACAGTTGGAGTCCAAGCAGGGTGCGCAAGGGCCCTCTGACCGCGAGAAGGATGAGCGCATCAGGCAGCTGGAGCTCGAGTTGGAGGAGGCGAGATCCTAGATGTCGAGTAGTCCATGTTGCATGCGCTGAGTATTGGTGTACAAGGAACTTGTTAGGTGTCTTGGTTAGCGGCATTATGTGCGAGAGAAAATATCAATATGCTTCATGCAATGCAGTGTCTACTTGACGTGAGGATGCTAGCTTAACACTAGTGCCATGAGCTGAACGGCGCACTGACACTGCGTCACGCGAAAACAACTCCTCAGTACCCCAGATTGCACTCCTACGACTTAACAATCGGCACAGACTTGTCTAACGAAATCGAGCTGACCTGGTTGACTGCAGTTGGACCGCCCGGGGCTGTCAGATGCGTTATGCAGCCGCCATGACACTCGTGACCGCGTGGGGTGCCTTCGACGCCCATGTTTAGTAACGTACTGCCCGCTTCGTTGATAAACGCACATTCGACCATGCAGCGACCAGCGCATCGTGAAATCCGCGTTCTTGATATATTACCAGGCCATCGCGGCGACTCGATACATTGCACGCTTCGTATCGTTAGTCTGGACAGCGATGAAAAGTACGAGGCTCAGTCGTACATCTGGGGCATTTCTTATGCATCACGGAGCATCGATGTGGCCGGTCAGCATGTCTCAGTGACCGAAAATCTTTACGGCGCGCTCCAAAGATTGCGATTGCCCGCAGAGCCTCGCACGATATGGATCGATCAGCTGTGTATCGACCAAACAGACAACCTCGAGCGGTCCACTCAGGTGGCCATGATGAGAGACATCTACCGGAGATGTTGCTGTTGCATTCTTTGGCTTGGGGAGCTCCAGGAGATCTCAGTCCAGAGCGCTACGGATGTGTTCAGCTTCATCGAGCAGGCCGCGGCCGTTAAGACGACTCCCATTTCAGGCTTACCTACGCTCCTGCAAGACACCACGGAAGGCGAAGCGGCGAGGGCAGCATTTGCCGCAATCTCCATGTACGGTAATACTTGGTGGAGTCGCATATGGACGGTGCAAGAAGCCATCATCCCGCCATACGCTCTGCTCACATGGGGTCCTTTGTCTGTCTCAAGAGACGATGTTCTCATGGCAGCGGTGCATTTGAAGAGTACCGGCATGCATACAAAGTTCACATCCGACTTCATTGAAAAGAGACTACAACATTCCGAGCTGCTTCGGCGGATGCTATACCCCGTTCGTGGCTTCCTACATGCACATTCAAACACCGATGGGCCCCTCGACCTGCTCATGCGCTGGCGACACCGCGAAGCAAGCAATCCACGCGACAAAGTCTATGCGTTGATGGGACTACTACCGACTGAGGTCCTACCAAGCGCCAGGCATTATAGCTACGAATCACCTGCTGCTTCCCTGTTCGCAAACGTCACTTTTGATCTGATTGAGGAGGAACAAAGTCTCAGGGCGCTTATAGGATCCAGCGAGATGCCACATCTGACCCCCGACCTTCCTACATGGGCGATTGACTTTGCAAATTCGAATCACGTGGGATGGCGCCAACTGAAGTGGTGGAATCACTCCCACCGGTATCATCAGTTCTCTGCATGTGGATCTGGCTCTTTTGAGACGGTTTTGCGGGACAGCGGCAGGATTCTTGCATTGACGGGTTCCATGGTCGACCAAGTTGAAGTGACGAGTGAGGCGTACGAAGTACCAGACAGTGAACCCATTCCCAGCGACAAACTACTGGAAACGATTCTCACTTGGAAGGACCTCCTCAGGAAATGGTGCAAAGAGCGCGGTACCTCTCCAGAATACGTGACAGGGGGTTCATGGCATTCAGCATTCGCGCAAACTGTTGTCGGCGGCCTCGTCATGCAAGAGTTCCCCATATCGCGCACAAACGCTACCTCCACCAAAGACTTTGACGAGCTCCTGAACACGCTTGCAAATAACGCAACAAACGCGAAGCTGTACGAATCAGCGTGCGGCATGGTCCCCAATCATGTCTTCTTCATCACGGGAAAAGGCTATCTGGGCGTCGGTCCGCCACGCACTCGCGCGGGAGACGACGTCTGGATCTTGCACGGCGGTCGGGTACCGTTTATATTACGGACCCTCGAGGCTGGGACTGAGGCAAATTCCAAGCGGCGGACGTTGGTAGGAGATGCGTATGTGCATGGAATCATGGACGGGGAGGCGGTTGAGGAAGGCCAGGTACAGAGCATTTGGCTTTATTGATACGCACTTAGTCAGTCTCTAGCAAGTGCGTGGTTGGCTCGCGTGTGGATTGCAATATAGACTTTTATATACATTGGAACACCGCAACGAGTGGGTTCAATACGATTTGAAGTGTTGGGCATGTTATTCGCATAGCCTTTCTCCCAACCTGATGACACTTGCTCAAGATCATGGCTGCCTTCTCTGCGTTTCATAGCGCGTTTTGTATAGCTAATTCGCTGGACCCAATCCGTGGAAATATATCAACATCGTATTTGATAACTACTATGGCCTGTAACCCGTCTGGGACTAATACTGCTGCGGGGTCGGCAGAGTGGAGGATGGGGATCAGCTGATGACTAACTCTGAGCCCGATGCTATTTCGCTAGTGCCGTAGATGGGTGTGATGCTTGCTTACTCGAAGATCGAAAATGTAAGCGGAGTTGGGGTAGGAAGAAATAAAGCATAGATGAGTAGTGTTGGTTGTGCATGTAAGATACGCACAAGAGCGTATCTGACGACAGTCTTCGTTGAAGTCGAATTTGATTATATCGAAGCGTTTGTGCTTTTTGTTCCATCTCTCCACACGTTCTGGGGAATCTGTGGTTCTACGGTGCTAGTCTATATCTCGCTTCTTGAGCTGGCGTTGCTTGCCTTGAGATGGGGCTTTGTATCTGTTTAGTCACTTTTTTTATGTAGTGAGTGAATTCTGCGACACCTGGCATTGACTTGGGTGTAGCTCACATCTACGTAGAATACTGAGTTGCTGCAAATTGAGCTCTGCTCTGGCCATTAAAACGTATCGACGTCTTTGGGCGGCCGCTTGATTCACTGTTTGTTCACTGTTTGAATATGACCTTGAAACAGCTCTCACTTGTACGCAGCTAAATCTGAGATGCCCCATGCTTTCACTTATGCTCGGGCGAATCCCTCATTCACGCGAGATCCCAATTGTATATCATGCCCCCTCACCTGACTCTCTTGTCGGTTTGACTTCCTTTTGTCCCCTACCTTTCCACTCAACTACAGACTCGACAGTCCGTTCGAATCCACAGCAATCATGGTTCTCTTCAAGGTCGTCCTCGGCGCGACGATTGCTCTCGCGGCGCTTGTCAGTACCGCCGCAGTATCTCCTCCTGCCGACGATCTTCTACCTATCAACATCACAATTCCCAGCAGCCCTCACAATACATCAGGTAAGTTCACTCGATTCCAAGACCACATGGGCCCCCGCAGGCTTTTAAATCCGCATCCTCACAACTGACACACCACACCAGACCCCGCCATCGCAGGCTCTCTCGGCTACGACCCCTCTGAAGATTGGCATGACTATTCTACGGCTCAGGTCTGGATGGGCAAGGCAAAAGTCACCGTTGGCAACCTAGTCGGCTTCCCCCTCTACAGCCGCATCTCGTCCCTCCTCAACCAAGCATGCCCCGAGGGAGCTCAAAACGGCCGCGTGGATTGCAACCCCAGCATGCGCCTGAGCTTTGAATCTCAGTGCTTGTTGAAGTTACCTAGCGATACCAATCTATGTAAGTCCTGAATAGGTTTTCTAGTTAATTCCCACTACGCGATTGCTTCGCAGCACTGACCATATCCTCAAGGTGAAACCATCCTCTACGTCTCTGGCCGCTACCACAGCCGCGCAATCCGCCGCAACCTCATCATCGCCGCTGCAGGCGCGTTCCAAGCGTTCACGAGCATAGAAGCCAAGGATAGCTCGAACTGCTTCCACGTCGAGGGCCAGGGCGGCGGAACCATGTGCAACGTTGGCGACGTCGTTCGGGTACGTCACTCCAACCACTCACCTTTTCACAATAAGATCCTTTCATTTGATACGATGCTAACTTCGCGTAGGTTCATTTCCCCGACCAGCTCGGCGAACGCAATGGCTGGAACTACCTCCATGTCCACGTGTATAATCGCTGGTCTGGCAATGCGGTTTGGGGATTCGATTGCTGTAGGGGCAATGGGAGGCAGTTGGTGGATCAACTCATGACGAATATCGATAACGATGTGGGCGCCATCTTTCCGTGGATGAAGAAGAAGGAGTGGCCGCATGATTCACGCTGCATCATCAATAGCTGGGATGTGTGTCCGTGAGTGCATGGAGAGGGCAGAGAGGTCGTGGGATTGTAGTTGTTTGGGGGGAGATTGGACTGGGTGGTAGAAGTTGGGGAGTAGAAGACGTATCCGTGGCTGAGCGTGGATATTGTGGAACAGACATGCAGGAGTAAGATGGCATTCTGAAATGGATTTTGGATATAGGGCGATGATTTGAACAGCAAATACGTAGCCCCCGAACTCTGTCCCCTGGACAATTTCGAAATAGAAAAAGCCACCAAGGTACTGAATGCATAACAATTATATGCGCGGTGGTCAAATAGCATCGAAGGATTTAATGTCCACGCTTAGCCCTGCATCTCAACACCTCCTGATCCAGGAAGAACTTCCCCCGTCCAGTATGAGCTAAGCGGCGACGCCAATGCACGTAACACGTCGCCATCTCTACTTGCATACCAGGCCGTGTCAGTGGACATGCACCAACAGCAAGCGAGTACATTGCCTCTGCTGGATTATTCTTGGTCGCAGGCTGCAGTGGCGTCCATCTAGCAACTGATCAGCTTCAAGTACTCGTACAACATTGTGGTAACGACTTACATGACTCCCGGGGCGACCGCATTGACTTTAAATTCAATTCTTTGCCTGCTGCTGCGCCAGGCCGTGCGTGAACGTAGCGATTGCTCCTTTCGTTGAGGCGAAGTCGGATAGTGTAGGATTGCTCATGTACGCAGCGAAGAAGAGCTGTTGGCAATCGAGTCTCCACGCTCATGTGCTTGAGCGAATGTTTCGTGCCTGCGAACTCGGAGATGACGATCGTGTGGAATATTTTCTCCGTGATGTCGAGATCGATGCCTTCGGGTCGAGGCACATCCCTTCTATCGTCACTACAAGTCTGCATCAGCACCGCTCATATCCCCTTTACATCCTTCCTGTGGTCTAGCGCAAACCTACCATTATTTACCAACACATTCAAATTGCCAAACACTTTGACATAGTCTTCCACAACTCTCTCGCATTCCTCCCGTTCCTTCAAATTCGCGGCCATTAAATTCGCCTTTTGCCCAGCCTCCTCACACCTCCACTTTCACGTACTGTACATCCTCCGCTTACTCGGGCAAGTACACAATACTCACATCCGCGCCCTCCCGCGCAAACGAAATCGCCATTGCGCGGCCAACACCTGAGTCGCCTTCCGTGATTAGAGCTGCTTTGCCAGAAAAGAGATTGCGGCTCTCGTATTCGCGCAGGTAAGGCTTTCCATTATCGTTCCAGAACTCGAGGCGCGACCATTCGGCCTTTTGCTTGGTGGCGGCGTTGAGGTCTGGGCTGCCCTCTTGGTTTTGGGGGGTGATGGAGGTAGCCGGGTGGGCGGTTACGAAGGCGTCTTGTTGGCTCATTGTGAGACTGTGATTTTTATATAGGTGGACGCGAAAAGTAGGGAGTGGGACTAAAGAAGAGTCTGAGAAGTTGTGTTTTCTCGAGTTGTTGACAAGGTCATTCATCGTCATGGTCAGAATAGCTATTTTGTAGAAGGTCACACACAATAAGACGCCTGGCTTGTTAGCAGCACTACCACCTGGATCACTTTGATACTGCCCCTTGTCAGTATGACCAAGAAGATGAAGTATATGATGTAGTTCATTTTGCGCCAGGCCGCGGCTAGTGACGGATCTTTGTGGCGATCGTTGCCATTCTATCTTCCTCTCTCTATCCTCTCCATTCTACAACGCAAAGCGGAAGTCTGGATGCTCATCACCCAACTCCGCAATGGTTTTCTCATGAGGTGCAGTCATCGCCGCACTTTGCTGCTCCCTTTTCTTGTTGTCATACTGGCATCCGAACCACGTAATAGTAGCAGCCACAGCACCCATGCACGCCAATCCAAGTCCAGTGCTGAAACCAGTGTGGAACCTAGGAGTCTCCTTGAACAGGAAAACGTTTGAGCTTACGAACGCACCGGCGGTTCCAAAGTTGATAATGGCAGCAAGAGCAACGGCACGCTTGTTGCCGCTTCCACAATTCATGGAGACCCAGATGATAGAGATGGGCATGGCGAGGTAGCATCCGCAAGCGATGAAGAACATACCCATGTAGCGGACCTTGGGGTTGGGAGGGTACGCAATCTCTACGGCAAGACCTGCTGCGAGGGTCAAGAAGCCCATGATGTAGAAGTAGTAGCGGCGCTGGAGGTACTCGCTAGTGTAGGCGAAGACGACAGAGAAGACGGCGCCGACCAGGTAAACGGGGATCGTGTGGATTTGAGCTTGGATGGCGGTGTAGCCCAGGCCTCTAAGGATGGTGGGCTGGAAGTTGGCGAGGGAATTGGCATTTTCTGTCACGCCGAGGTTCATGATAACACTACATAAGTTGTCAGTATTGAGGTATGTTGTGAAGTTGATAGAGCATGGCTCACCCTGCCCAGATCTTCCAGTCCTTGAGATAGTGGAGAGCCATCCTGTAGGTGATATCTTCCTCAGATACATGGTTGCCGTCGGCCTTGATACGTGCGAGCATGAGCGCCTTGTCCTCGGGCTTCAAGAATTTGCATTTCTCGGGGAAGTCAGGAATCGCTGGCCAAGTTGCCATGCTGATAAAGATGGTGACGCAGCCTTCAATGATGAAGATCCACCTCCAGGCACCGTATCCCGCGGTGCCATCCATCTTCGCGATCAGCGCAGACAAGAAACCATTGATGGCGCCAGCGATGATACCTGCGGTAAGGAACAAGACATAACGAGTCAAGTACTCAGTCTTGGTGTAGTACGATCCAATCAAGTAGGCAGCACCGGAGATGAAGGCAGACTCTGCCATACCTTCAAGCAAACGGCAAATGACGAGCTGCTCCCATTTCTTAACAACACCACAACCGATTACGGTGATGCCCCATGCGAACATCATGCAGCAAAGACTCTTAGGGCCATACTTCTTGAACAAGATCTGCATGGGGATACCAGCAACAAGGTAGCCGAGGTTGAATACCCACACGCAGATGTTGAAGCGTTGACCGACAAGGTGCAGCTCCTTCTCCATTCCTTGGATCTTCGCATTTCCAATGTTGGCTCTGAAGATGCTGTTAACCTGCGAGTCGCTCGAAGGAACGTGGGTATTTACCTGTCGATGAAGTTGACCAAATAGAGTAGCCATAGGACAGGCAGGACCCTCAGGTCGAGCTTCCGTACGAGACGTCTCTCTGCAGCGCGATCGATTGGAGTCTCTGCTGTCGAGGCTGTCGACGACACAGGAACATCCTGGACGGCGACGTCTTTTTCGTTGGATCCAGACATAATTAACACCAGAGAAGGTGAGGGTTGGCGTAGATGGATTGGCAAGGTGCAAAACAGCAACTGAGTGATGCGACAAGCCGCAGCTATTAACTTTCGTCACAACACGGAGGCAAGACGGCGATTGCAGGAATACCCGACATGCACACTTCGGTGCCGGCACGAGATATACGAAGACACGGCCACAAGAGTCAGGGACTGTTGCGCTTAGACGTTCAGGGAGTTTGAAATGGTAGAAGTGAGAGGTCTAGAAGCTGCACGACCTGCTAAGAGTGGTGCGTTTTCTCGAAGGCGGCCCTGGGCCTCAATGCCGTAAAACTTGCGCTGCGATCTGCCCTCATACCGTGCGCCTGTTGGACAGATGCATGTCGGCTCTTAACCGAATTCTGCCATTAATGAAGTCGGCTGTTGTTGAGTGGCCGCGGTACTTCCGTGCATACACGCGGCACGGACGAGTCGTGGGGTCATAGCGAATCATCAAGCGACGTTCACGCCTCCGCTCCCTTGCACGCCGTGTGAACCAGATTGCCGGGACATCATAGATCCTTCGGGAGCGGAAGAACTTCCCCTACCCGCGACGGTCCGTTCATGATTGGCGCTGAGCCCGCCTCGACCACTTCCCGCAACTCTATTGAGAGGCTTTGAAACCCGTCTGTGGAGCGTGATCGTGGAAGGACAGTGATAATTTTCCAGTATGTCCAGCAGGTATTGACAATTCGTACCGGAAGGTGGGCAGCTGAAGCATGTGGAGCGCTGGATATTGGGCCTAGTACCTATCGAAAGATTGGTGTATGGTAATCGGCGCGATTGCAACGGTGGACGGCCGAACAAGGAGGTTCCGTGCGCATGTCACTCTCCGATACACAAATGAGAATGGCCACCAATAAAGCCGAACAGCTGGCGTGAGATGCAACTAGGATGCCCTCGTCGCGTATATCACAAATACGCTCACGCTAATGCACATAGCACAGAAGCCTTGCATAGATGAAGAGCCTTGCCTCACCGCTGTCCACGGCGGCACTCTTCGCACGTGCGGAAACTCTGCGAACTTATCCAAAAGGACGTGAAAAGGGCCGCACATTTGCGAGATCATGAACCACTCGTATGAGATGAGACCGTGGGTATGGTGCCATCAACGCGGGAGATAGTCACGCTGATCGATTGGACCCAACGATCGAAACGTATGGACAGGGAAGTCGGGTAGAACTTCCTGCTAATGAGGCTTCCCGCTCCAGCGTCCACCCACTGAAATTATGTCACTTCCTGTGCCGCACCAACAAGCTCTCTTATTGCTCAGGACGGCAGTGCTGCATCTTTCTGATACACCTTCCAAGTCCAACAAATCTTCTAGTGACGGCCCTATAGCACGGACGTACGTCGCATCCATCCTCGGCAGGAGTGAGAAGGCTTGCATTAACCGTCTTCACTGGCCCGAGGGACGGGAGCCGACTGGGTCTTTTTCAGTGGCTTGCCGTACTTGCGATACGGATCCAGGGAACAGGTTGCGCCGGCATACGCTCCTCTTAGAGACCAACCAGGTACCACGGCGCCGAGTAGATCGGCGAAATGTTGGTCTTATTGAGCGCGACTTGGGTCAATGCAGGAGAACTTTTTGATACGTCAAACATGTTGCGCGGGACCATGTATCGATCCATCATAAGTGATCATACCAGCGCTAGCTCAGGGTCATCCCCAGGGACAGCCGTTCACTCCCCACATCGTTGCACAAATATAACAATCCAAATCTGCTCCTCTGAGTGACGATCTCTTGAGTACTCTGACTCGTTGATGTACACGACAAGATGATTTTCAAGGCATATCCAGAGGAGCAGAGGGACATGCGATGGATCACCGTCATACTCACGAGTCTCGCAACATTCCTGCTAGGTTGCAGGCTGACGGCGACGGTGAGGAATAGAGGCTTCTTGGGACTAGAAGATGCGTTTGTCATCGCAGCGAATGTAAGTCTTCGCCACGAACGTACGAAGCACTTGTTAACAACGACCAGATCTGTCTCATTCTGCTTGCAGTTTGCATATACATGTCAACGACATATGGATTCGGCATGCCAATAGCCACCATCAAGGCCAACGGAGGGGATGCGAAGCATGCTCTGAAGGTAAGTTAATCTCTAGTTCCATCAGCACGTATTCGAATGATCTTCAATTTGCTAACATACTGTTCCAGTACTTCTGGTTGACTTTATCTTTCTACACACTTACGAACGGATTCAACAAGATGGCATTTCTGGCACTGTTCTATCGCGTCTTTCCAATGAAAAAGTTTCGCATGATATGTATGATTCTCGGCGGCATATCTGTTGGCTGGACAGTTTCATACCTTTTCGTTTGCATCTTCCAGTGCAACCCGATACATCGAGTTTATGATCGAACAATCCCTGGTACTTGCATTAACTTTGTGGCCCATCGGTGAGTCTACCAGTCTCGAGCGGACAACCCTTTGGCAACCAATCGAGCTAACGAACTTGCAGTTGGTCTAACGCAGTCCTAAATCTGGTAACCGACATTGCCATATTCATTCTCCCTATCCCCGTCATTCTCCGCCTCAACATGTCTATCGGCTCCAAAATTGGACTGGTGGTTCTCTTTTCCATGGGCTTCTTCATCTGCCTGACAACTGCACTCCGAATGGCTACACTCCCCTTGAGCTTGAAAACCAAAGACCCCACTTACGAATCCGCTCCTGCGAACTTGTGGAGCTTCATCGAAGCAGCGGTAGGAGTTATTTGCGCCTGCCTCATCAGTCTGCGAAAGAGCATCGGTGGTCTATGGCCAAGGAAATGGCGAAGCAACAAGGATACTGCATCAGGAGGACAATATCGCAACTACGGGAGCGGAGCGTTGAGTGGTCAGGGACTCGGTTCGTCAAGACCAAGGAATGAGACAGGCAATGGAAATTACCATTTGAGCGACGTCAAACATGGCGGCAAAGGTGTTCCCGATATTTATGGCAACATCAGCCCAAGCGAAAGTCAGGAGCAAATCATCAAGGGTGGGAAGATTCAAGCACATATCACAACAAGCAGGAGTAGGAGCGGGAGCGCAAGTGGTAGCGAGGATCTTGTGATTCAAGGCATTACCGTTACGACGGATGTTAAGATTGTGCACAATTGATACACACTATTTAGACATGATGATATAGACAGCGTTTTCGCTTTTCCAGAGACGGGACGCAGGAAAGCCTTTCCGGACAAATCAAATATCTGCAAGGTTTCCAAACCACTGATCGAGTTCACGCTTAGCTGTCACTCACTACAACAGCGCATGCTGGTACGCATGGCACGACCATGATTTGTTTCGCAGGCAGATCCTAGATCAACCACGTGCATATCTGCCGTACAAAGTCTCACGCCATTGTTCATCATCCAACATCACACTATGAGGAGTCTCCAAATCATCTCTGAGCAAGTTCCAACCTGCCGCAACCGTACGGGAAGGTACCTTCAAGCTGTCGTACATCTCTGCCGCCCTGCAAATCCTTTCCCAAATCAACCCATTCATCGCAGCGGCACGATCGAACCGCAGGTCACTAACGCACGATCTTGTTTCCAACACGTTCCAAGGAACACATCCTGAAGCTCCCACGACCAGGGCCTGCATTAGCTAATGTCTGTTGCGGTGTTCTAACCCCCACGATACTAGGCACGCCAAGTGCCTAGCCCGCTCCTTGTCTCGCTCATCCCATGTTGTGGCCCGGCCGGCTAATGTACAAGCAAAACTCCTACGCTAAGCGCTGCGGTTGGTAATGGAGATTTATTCTGCCGCGTTCGAGCGCTTTAGCGCATGCGCTGACTTGAGTGCTAGGTGAACAGTGCGAAAGGGATTGAGCTGTAGTGTCGGAAGGTGGAACCATCGCACTTGGACCCTTTCCCATGTTTGGGATTGGGAGAGGTCAGTAGTACGCTTCTAGAGTGAAGGATCTGTTGATACAATTCACCTCACGTGAAGTAAAAAGCGCGGCTCGCTTGCACGGAAGTTGCATGGTCGCGATTACGCGGTGCGGCCGAGCCTCAGCGTCAATAACTCCAGCTTCACCTCCGTGCCAAAGTCAAAGTTCACTGCAAGAATGACGATTCCACAAAGTAGTAGTCAGTCCCAGTTATCGCTCGCCATTGTCGGCGGCGGTATTGCTGGTCTTACACTCGCAGTCGGTTTACTGAAACATGCCTCTCACATCTCCATCACACTCTACGAGTCGGCTTCCGCATTCGGCGAGATCGGCGCCGGTGTTGGTTTTGAGCCTGTAATGGTTCGTACAATGGAGCGCATTGACCCACGCATTGCTGCTGCTTTCGAAAAGTGTAGTAAGGGAAACACTGCGACAGAACCACCGCGGTGGTTTACTGTGCGTGTTGGCGATCAGAGGAAGGTGATAGGGGAGTTGGCGGATGGCGTGGTGTTGGAGAAGGGGCCAAAGAAGAAGCAGATTCGCCTAGGCGAAGAACTCTATGTAATGCCGGCACGAAGGGGGCCTAGGGGTGGTGTACATCGAGCGCACTTTTTGGATGAGTTGGTGAAGCTTGTTCCGGACGGCATCGCGCAGTTTCGCAAAAGGCTCCAGGACATTACTGAAGCAGAAGATGGCTCAGGTCCGTATTTGCGAGTTGACACTAATCTGAAGCTAATATGAATCAAAAGGCGATGCGATCCTCCACTTTGCTGACGGGTCAACTGCACAACACAGCGCGGTGTTAGGCTGCGATGGCATCAAATCGCGCACGAGGTCATTGGTACTTGGAGATTCTGGAGTAACATCTGCAGTCTTCTCGGGGAAATATGCTTACCGCGGGTTGATCCCAATGACAACAGCTGTCGAGATTATGGGCAATGATCAGCCTCGAATGTCGCAGATGTATTGTGGATACCATGGCCATGTCCTCACGTTTCCCATCGCAAATGGCACAATCATGAATGGTCAGTGATCCGATGTACCTGGAATCTCATGTGCTGACAACTTTGTAGTCGTTGCATTCTCTTCCAGGCCAACATGGGATGATAAGAACTGGGTAGTCCAGGCGTCCAGGGAAGACATGCTCCAAGACTACAAAGATTGGACGCCGGCCGTGCGTTCAATCATGGAGAACGTGCAATCGCCGGACATATGGGCGCTCTTCAATCACCTTCCAGCGCCAACGTACTACAGCTCTAAGCCACTCGTATGTCTTGTTGGCGACGCCGCGCATGCAACTACACCACATCAAGGAGCCGGCGCCGGCATGTGCATCGAAGATGTCTACATCTTGAGCCACTTGCTTTCTGGATGCCAGTCGAAGTCCGATCTGCCCGTTGCATTCCAGGCATACGATGCTGTAAGAAGGCCTCGAAGTCAAAGGTTGGTCAAGACTAGCAGAGAGGCGGGCATGCTGTGGGAATTTGAAGGCGAGGGCGTTGGGGACGACTTGGAAGCGTTTGAGCAGAACGCGGTCAACAGGATGGATTGGATCTGGGATCATGACATCACGAAAGATCTAGAGCATGCGAAGACATTCATGTAAGAAGAGTGGAGAAAGATGTAGAGATATTGCATCACACCGTGAACCAAATCAGAAGCAGCTGCGGTAAGGACTTTCGTTCCCAATAGAACCAACGGCAAGCTTTAATCGCAGAATTATAATCTTCACTTCCCTGAAACCCATCTCTTCTCTCGATCTTAGCGCCCAATCTGTGCTTTTTTAGGCAGCTGCAATGGCGGTCGAATTGCCATCGCAGACGCCATACTCCACAAGCCAGTCATTCAGTTTGTGAACACACCCAGCGCAGGAGCATAACTATGTGAAGGTCAGTATAGAAACTCAGATTTGCGTGACCATCGCCATCACACACTTCGTCTTAGCACAGCGGACTCACTTTATCGGCTTTTCCTTTGACACAAGCTAAGGTTGTATCGATGTCCGGTATCGCGCCCAAGATACAAGCAGCAGTGGCAATCACTGCTGCACACTTGAGGATCTTGCATTTGGCGGATTCGACGCTGTAGACGATAGACTCTGCAATGAGATCGGTGTCTGCGACGTTGCGAGCACAAATGGGAGCCGGAAATGGGGGAACGATGGGAGCTGGCGTACCCTGAGCCAGGCTGACCAGAAGCGGAAGGAAGATCGGAGTGAAATGCATTTTGTGAACTTCGGAGTTGGATCTTGAGTTGGAGAGGTTTCAACTTTTCTAAAAATGGTGCTATGAGTGATGGCAGATCATGGAAAGTACTGTGGTGCTTTTTAAGCACTATTCGGTCTTCTGAAGTGTGAAGCGTGCTCGCCATCAAGTGTGTTGCTGTTCACCGGAAGTCCCATCAATGCATCACAAGAGTCACAGTACCACCTCAGTTCCTGCACATAAATGTAGGACTTTGCCATCATCACTGCAGATGTAGAGTCAGTCTTCACCGGACGATCTGCTCGACCAAATGCAAGCTGAGGGCGGATGACTTGGCAGATATGAGAACAGAAGCTAGTAACATTCCACACATCATGCTCCCCTCGTGCTCCATGCGAAGCTACTCGCCATGCAATTTTCAGCCAATGATTTTGCAGTTGTATATATTTTCGCCTATCGACCAACTCGCACAAAGTATTGTTATTTAGCACACCGTGACCACATTTGGAAGTACACGCTGCTTTGAGAAGAGCTTATTTTTCAGAGGCGGAAATGCATTACGGTATCCAGACACAAACACCGGTGAATGTTCTCAACTGCAGCATCATAACAAGTCTTGCTTTTGGATGCTATCCGGTAGGGTAGATCAGCTTCTCTGTATTACATGAAACAAGGATACTCCATTATATGGCGCACGACATGACTGCATCTAAATCATGTCCAACTCCACACAGTATTCATCCTTCTTGCGCCTCACACACGTTCTACAGTAAAGAGGACGTACCTTTTCAATATTGCGTAAACCATCGGCAGATTGCCCGTCTGCGTAATTCGTCGTCTCTGGTCTTCAACCAGGGCGCACCACTTGGTTTGACCCTGCAGTATGATTTGCTCACACACTCCCTGCCCGCGAACCAATCTGATCGCCTTCATCTAATCTTGGATGGTCCGTTTGTCGGACAGGTAAGCGTAAATGGTACCGTGTCAATCATTCAGTATCATGTCAACGTCCCGATAGAAGCATAGCAAGCCCAGCAAGCTGAACCTGTGACTGAAGGACCCCATTATCTGAAACTAGTATTTTTGCACGAAGAGGTAGGGAGTAAAACCGATCTGTGTTCCTACAATGCGGAGAAATTGATGGCTGGTAAGCCTTAGCGAATTGCTGACACTCAACGACACGTGTGTTTGTATGTTCGTACTTTGTTTACCACTTTCGCACTTTGCTGAGGCTCTTTGATCGCTTGAAGCAGGTTGGTTGGAGTTCCGCAATATCATACATTTTATTTCTTGTTGGCGGGCACTTTTCCCCCGGCGGAAGCAGATTGCCGCAGCCCTTGTCCTGGATTATATGATCGAGAAACTCGTTGTGCCGAGAAATCAGCCTCCGATCATTGGCCGCCTGATTATGTGCCTCTGTGGCACAGTATGGTATAAGAACAGCTGCGCTGACTGACTTTATTTTCAGAAGTTGTTTTCCACAAAATGGTTGATGATACATCTACGATGCGCAGGACCGTTCTTCTGACCGGCGCAAATGGCTCTCTTGGAGTCACCATGGTCGATTATATCCTTCGACAGTACCCGGATCTGACACTCATTGTCACTGTTCGAGACGATTCCGATGGGGATTCTAGCACTCTTGAACTGCGGCGAATCTTGTCGCAGCATAGCAATGCTACTGCAATCGTGCGCAAGCTCGACCTGAGCTCACTTGAAGAAGTGGTTGCATTTAGCAAAGACCTCCAAAATGAGATAAGCAACGGCAAGATACCACTTCTGAAGGCGATTATCTGCAATGCAATGTCGTGGAAGCTATCTGGAGGTCCAGCATACTCGAATGATGGTTACGAAATGGCCATGGCTGTCAATCACTTGGCGCACTTTGCACTGTCTCTGCGATTGCTTGGCTCGATGGACCTTCAACATGGACGCATCGTCTTCTTGGGCAGCGAAGCGCATTGGCCACTCAGAGCTGGACTTTCGAAAGGTTTCCCGACGCACGTACCGGAGGACATGGACTTGCTAGTGCATCCAGACCCTGATGAGAAGAGCCAGGAGATGGGACGAGGATTTCAGAGATACGGAGTCAGCAAGCTTGTGATTATAATGGTGATGTACGAGCTCAGTCGAAAATTGCAACAAGTGAGTTCCGGACTAGACAAGCAGGTACCCATCCGAGCTAACGAAGATGCAGGGGAAAGACACCAAGTCTGTTCGCGCTATCACGGTGGACCCGTTAGGACTGCTTGACTCTAGGACGTTCCTTCGAAGTCACGTTCCCAGACACATACAGATTTTTGCGATGGTGGCAACTTACATACTTCCGTTGCTGAGGCTCTTCATGCCGTCGTTGTCATCGGTACATCAAGCGGCAAAGCCAGTTGTGGATCTCGCGGTTGCGGATGAATATGCCGGACAAGAAGGCTATTTTGAGGGCAACGCAAAGATCGAAAGTTCACCAGAGAGTCAGAATATTGAAGTGCAGAAGAAACTATGGGAAGAGACTGTGAACTGGTGTGGACTCGAGGCCCAAGACACTGTCATTGAGCTGTAATCTCGCCCACAATAAAATTCAATGGTCATGGTTTTCCCAATGTGGGATTCAAACTCGTGAAGAAGATGCTCTAAAGGTCGGAAAAGTGATGGTGAGTGGTTGGGAGAGCGACAACGAGCGCCTGCGCCTGCGCCTGCGCCTCGTTGGGGCCACTCGTTCCAGCAAGGAAAAGCATGAAGCGAACAACAAGGCGCTTTCCAGCCAATGAGCGATGGGTACGTGTGGCACGCAGCCTCGAGTGGCACCACATTCCAAAAGTAGAAGCCATCGGAGTGTGGCTCCGATGCGGAACCCCGCGCACGCAGCTTTGACTTCAGCTTTCGATTTTTCCGTTACTTCCGACACGACGACCACGGTGACCATATCTCAACATGATCGACGTGTAATTCTCCTAGGTTATGTCCCTCTTATCTCGTGTGTGAAGCTGACCGAGAGGCTTCGCAGGTGCTTACGCAGCTTTACGCAGCGGCATGACTTCCACACTCACCCGCACACCTGTGCCACAAAGGTTTCATGCATGCACCAATCAGAAGTCCGCAATAAAGCTGTCATTCACGGCCAAGCAACAGTAAGGGAGCTTGGCAAGGCTTGTCTCGGCCCTTCGTGAGGCATTTTTGACGTTGCCAAAGCTTGTTTATGCTTGGCCACGTCATCAGCCCCTGTCGGCATGCACGCCCCCTCGTTTCCATGCACGATGTTTGCGATAGCGCGTCGATATAACCAATGAGGCCGCTTCACGATAGAGTGCGCGAGCTGAGCCACAGGATGCGAGTCCGTCCTCCATTCTCACGGGCTGTACCAGGCCAATTTTGGAAAACAACGCGGAGATGAGGCGGTGGGTGAGCGAGTTCTAGCCAATGAGAGCTACATAGCTCGTAGCCACAACACTCGGCTGAGGCGGTTATCCTAAAATGAGGGCATTCGTCAAACAGGAAGGGCGGACCACCCAGTGGCTGACTAGAGCTTATGCCATGTCTGTATCACAACCTGCTTGTATTGCATGGTAGCTAAGCCACTCGACGCTGAACGCGTTCGGTTCGCTGAAGGTATAAAGACCTCCCACTTTCTCTCATTGTTGTCCCATCACCAAAACACTACAGCATCTACTCAAATCACATCCATATCTACGCCGGACATTATCTCAAACACCATCTAAACACTGCCGTCGTACTTCGTCAAGTAAGTTTGCAATGTTTTGGGCTTGTAAACGTAGCTGATTGGCCTAGAAAGGCTACATACTCGACATATCTCAATCATGCCTGCCAGCATCGCTTCCACCGTTTCAACCATCGTCAAGCCCGGTCCCGTTGTGAAATGCGGTGAATCCTGCGATTGCTGCGGCTGCGACGAATCTTGCTGGTGTGTCGTAATGTAGAATTTGAGTGTTGAAAACGTCACGGCTACTGCCAAAGAAATATTCTATCTCTTAAATTCAACGACGGAATGGTGTCAGCTATCGAATTTGTGATTATATTAGAGAAAAATTTGAAATTATCCTTAAAACCTCCTATGCTCTTGGCAGTATCTGACGCTCCATCATCGAGCTCCTGATCACTGCTCATCTTTTGCTATTTCACTCAGTAGACATTGTGCATGATCCTAACCTTCCATTCATCCACAAAACTGCCCAGAGTTTTTATTCCTCCCTGTAATGTTGCGCGCAGGAATTGCTCCACAACGCAAGCGCTACTCCAGAGTGTAGTATGATCGTGGCAAATTCTATGTACCGCGTCAAATATGTTCACAACGTATCTGATGTATGTAAGATCAGCACATCTCACGCACTTTGGCATTCGACGCAGGCGCAGGTACGTGTTCGCTGTAACGTGCCCTGACAAAGTAATTACGCATGGCAGAGGCTGACGGCTTCCTCAAGAGTATCTCGACTTGAAACAAGGAAGCGCCGAGCGATACTGCTAGACAATGTGCACAGCCGCGAAAGAGGCGGGTCTACCCGAGCCAGGATGCATGGGTGGAATGTGATCCCCTATCAGAAGAAATGTTAGGAAACGCCTTGGATACCATGTCCTGAAATTTTGGAACAATCGATCCTCTTGTGACAAATGCTGGGATGTTTAATGATGCACACTTTCAAGACTACCTTTCAGACGATATCAACGAGATTATCGACTAGCTTCACAAGGATTTCTTGTGCGCGGCTTCCTGGGAATCTGGGATGGAGAATGAGATCGCTGGCCGCATTACCATCCTGTTGTACATGCCGGTATATGTTAAAATAGTCCCCAGGATTTATCGGTATCTAATGCATCGAAGGTGGCCTCCGTACAGTTCATGAAACTGTTGGCGTCGGAGTGGTTGCTTACAGGTTTCCAAGCTGAGCACTATTGCTAGAGAGCATACAAACCAAAGCAGATGAGGCCAAAGGAGTGGAAAAGCTTAGCAAACAGTGGATCAAAGGCAATTCTGCGGGACGCATTGCGAAGACAGCTAGGATCCGAGGAGGCGCCGTGTGTTTGATCAGCGATGCTAGCAGCTTTGTGATTGGAAGCGAGTTCCTCGCCAATTGAGCAAAACTTATGTCAAATGGTAAGATGCAGTGTCGCAGTATTGCAAATGTGCCGGACGTATTTTTGTAGATCAAAACACAGAGCAACCACTCACAAGATTTCTCACATGATGGAGTCACGTCACAAATTCGATGCATCTCCGTTCTTCCTCGTGTTGAGAGGCGCCGATATCGCCATGGCCGCTCTCCGGTGCGGCAACGACCTATGATTGGTCCGTTGAAGGGCCCAAGACGGCCAAGTGCACCTCAAAACGCGCTATCAGGTGTTAAAATGACAGATGCAGTCCTATCTGTACTTTTCGTCCAAACATTCGATCATGATCCGCCTTGTTAGTGCAGCCGACGCGACGCTATCAGGTGTCGGAATTAGCTACGCAATGGTCTCCACGAATGAACCACTGATATCGGATACTGGACCTATCTTATCGTCGAACCAACCTCCCACCTGTTATCACTTGAATGATACGTCTGGTGCTATCTGCATCTCCGCGACGGACTGAGAGCAGCTAAAAGGTTATTAAAGGCAGGGTAAACATGATGCTGACTATCAAACTACTCAGAACTTCTTTGCTCCGCGAAAGTTGCCAAGAAGGTCTGACTACTTCCTGTGCACTATGTCAAAGACCGAGGTAAAGTCACCAGATGAAGGTCATGTCGAGCAGGATTTGGCCATCGGATCCACCTACGTTCCAGACCTGAACGACAAAGCTATGGAGCGGCGGGTTGTCAGAAAGATCGACACCTGGATTCTGCCTTTCATCTGCATCTCGTACCTCATCAATTTTCTCGATCGTGTAAGCTAGCTCGCAACATAGCCACTACCGCCCACAGCCTTACTCATTACATACAGGTCAATCTGGGCAATGCGCGTACACTCAACAATGACGTTCCCGGTAGCAACATAGTCAAAGAGCTGGAACTGACCGGCAACCGCTACAATATCGCCGTCGCAGTGTTCTTCGTGCCATATGTCATCTTCGAAGCGCCTAGTAACTTCGCCATGAAGTATTTCTCTCCATCGGTCTGGATAGGACGCATCATGATAAGCTGGGGCGTCATCACCATCTGTACCTCTGCCGTTTCCAGCTTCGGAGGACTACTCGCAATCAGATTCTTCCTCGGTGTCGCCGAAGCCGGCTTCTTCCCAGGCGTTGTTTTCTACCTCTGTTACTGGTATAAGCCATCAGAACGAGCAACAAGACTGGCCATCTTTGCGGGCTCTGTTGCTGTCGCTGGCGCTTTCAGCGGGCTGCTCGCGACCGGGATCTCCTTCTTGAATGGCAAAGCAAATCTGGCGGGCTGGCAGTGGCTCTTCATATTGACCGGTATTCCTGCTGTTATTTTTGGTGTTATCGTCTGGATCTGGATGCCAAATTACCCGCAAGACGCAAAGTTCTTCACCGAGGAGGAGCGAGCTTTCGCCATTGCTCGGATGGGACCTTTCGCACCCAATCCGGAGGACAAGACCTTCAACGCAAAAATAGCGAAACAAACATTGCTCGACCCCCTCTTCTGGGTGTACGCCATCAGTTATTTCTTCATGGTCAATAGCCTGAACAGCTTCAGCTATTTCTCGCCTACCATTGTCGCAAATCTTGGCTTCAAAGGCTACATAGCGCAGTTGCTCACCGTTCCGCCAAACGTGTTCGGTCTCATTATCATCTTAAGCAACTGCTTGCATTCTGATTACTCCAAGGAACGCATACGCCACACACTGGCCGGCTTAGTTCTGGTAGGGACCGGTTATTTGCTTTTGGCGCTTCTTAAGAACTGGGTTGCTCGCTATGTCGCGGTCTTCCTGATCGCATGCACGAATTCGGCGGTCATGCCGTTTCTCGCTCATCGCACCGCGACCGTTTCCGGATCCACGGCAACGGCGTTGGCCACGGGAGTTACCATCGCAATTTCAAATTGTGGAGGAATTAGTGCGCCCTTTCTATTTCCAGGCGCGGATGGACCGAACTACCCAATGGGCAATGTGAGCGCTTATTCGCACCCAATCCTTGTGGCCCGACTAACATGTGCTTTTAGTGGACTGTGTTCGGCATGTTGTGTGCCACTTTCTTCCTCACTATCTACCTTGGCTTCAGGCTTGGTACCGGTTCCGAATATCGCGACTTCGCACCAGGCGCAGCTGAGCAATTAGCTGCGCGCACGAGTTTGGAGGGCAAGCTGCCCGAGGATGACCGAGATTCTCGGGAGTTCACCCCAGCACGTGTGTCCTAGTACGAAGTAGTTTCACCCGGTACAACATGGCCGCAATTAAGACATCGCAAATCGGAAGTAGTTCTGGGAGCAATAGAATTTCCCTCTTACGTGAAAAAAGTACACGGCAAGAGAAAAACATTGCCCACGTGCCTGAGACTCATGTGAGAAAACAATTGCCTGAAGGAAACGACCTGCTGTCTTATGGTGGGGCTTAGTGTATACGTGATACTCTTGTCAAATTGAACCGAGTCGGTTAGTGCTGGATTGACGGCTGTAGAGCGCTGGTGACTAGTGAACGCTGGGTGCTGTAAAACTGTAGCGGCAACGGTTACACACCGTTGTCATCATCTGAACATCATGGCATGTCGTAACCCGTCAAAAGCCCAACGGATATATATATGTACATATAGAGTTTGCAATAACTTGAAACAGCAATGGAAATATTTATACAGTATATTCTGTTTGGCAAAATCTAGAACATTTTTTTCTTTGAAAAGTTACTTTGTGCAAGGTTAGTACAGCTAGGACTGTTCAGCTAGGTATAATTACCTTTTGCGCGAGTTGCAGTGGAGAGATTATCCATCAGCAACACACCCAAGCAATGAAGGCAAGCTTGCCGAGGATGCCCGATTGCGCACTCGGCACGCTATGCGCTGGTAGACTATCTTCGTACAGAAAGCGGGGTGTGTTGTACAATAATATTCGACAAGAACAAAAAAGCGATATCGGTGCATGATTGGGTCGATGTAATCTACGTGCGACAGGGAAGGCCCAGGATTCTCATAGGTATGCCCAGTCTGGCAGGGTACAAAAATGAATGAATTGTCAAGATAATTCTTAACCACAGAAGTTGCTCATTCTATCTTACGCCAAGAAACGGGGCGGCTGACCTGGTATCACAGCAATGACCTTGGAAACCAGGGATCCGTAATGTCGCAACCAATGCTGGGTCAGCCTGACACCACTAACTCATGGTGTTTGCTGCCTGTACGCGCCAACCACAATGCGCACAATGTGAACGCTACAGGTGATCACAATAAGATCGCTCAAGCCCTTGACTGATCACCCCCGCGTAGCGTAACCGCAGAGTTCAAAACCTTGAGACGTCACAAATCGTACGCGCAGAGCGATAAGATTGCACCATAGCTGGAAACCCGTCCCGGCTCGTATCCCAGCCCGACAAAAGAAATCTCGTGGAACATAATATCTATGATATTTGGATCTTTTTGCTCTTACCATTAATACATGCATGCATCCAACTAATTGAGAGCCTTCTGGGCTTCGGATACTCTAGGGGAGTACATCCACTGATAGTAGTCTACTCGGTGCGTGATCGATATAATCCCTGTGTAAGCACTAAACCTGGGCGTATGCACCGCAGGACAGAAAGCCTCGCAAAAGAAAAGCATGCAAGGCGCATAATCATGCATCTTACGTGTCGTGTAATCGGTCGTAAGCTTCTGTGACTGCCTCAATTTTCTATGTGCCTATAAAGATCCAAATTTCGTGAGATCCCTTGACCTGAGCTGTATCTGCCGAAGATAAATTCAAGATGCTATCAATCTTTAACCTGGTGTTATACGCCGTGTCCTTCCTCTATTATGGGTATCCAACCGTCGCAGCCTCATGCCCTCCACTAGGTCCAGTCTTCCCAGCACCGAAGGACCTCGCGTCATCGCAATCGTTCCAGGCTGCTCTTAAAAATCTGTCTTCGTTATTAGATCTGGCTGTGGGCAATGCAAATAGCTCAAGCGGTCTACCAACAAAAGGCGATACGTACTCTATCCAAGTATTCTCTGGATTCAGCAACAGCAACGTATTCGAGACCTACCGCCAAGGCGACAATATGTCAGAGCTCTCTGCGCCAGTCATCAACGGCGATACAGTATATCGTATTGCAAGCTGCTCTAAATTGTTCACAGTGTTCATGCTTCTTGTGGAAGTGGGGGACAAGATATGGACCGATCCGCTCTCGAAGTACTTACCGGAACTGCATGGAGAAAAGGCATGGGAGGATGTCACGGTAGGTGCAGTTGCGGGGCAACTTGCAGGAATACAATCGGACAGTAAGAATAATTGGGTGGTGAATGAAGGATTAAGGCGCTGACGTAAGATAGTTGTTGATCTCAATGCGTTCCTTATCCCCTTGTTGAATTTCCGGTATAGCAATGGCTATCCTCCCCTTGAGCCGGACGATGAGCTACCCTGCAAAGCCAATATAACGCGATGTTCACGAGAGCAATTCTTCAAATCTGTGAAGAGCAGCCGCTTCACGTACAAGCCAAACACGACCCCGTTGTACAGTAATGCCGGATACGCCATCTTAGGGTACGTTCTGGAAAGCATTACCGGGAAGTCCTTCGAGCAAGTACTGGAGCACAGCTTAGTGGGTCCTTTGGGTCTTTCGCATACTTCCGCGTCGAAGCCAAATGAGTCGCATGTCGGAGCAATCAAGTACAACGAATCATTTTCGTCATGGAACCTCGACATAACCGAAGTCACCGCTGAAGGCGGTATATTCTCATCTGCTAACGATATGAGCACTTTTGGCCGCGCTATTCTCAATTCAGCGCTGATTTCGCCCAACACAACTCGCGCTTGGTTGAAGCCTGCAACATTCACATCCTCATTCACTGGAGCAGTCGGTCGCCCATGGGAAATCTTCCGGGCGTCTATTGGTCATCCATCTAAGAACCGCGTTGTAGATCTATACACCAAAGGAGGTACTCTGCCGACGTTCCAATCCATTTTTGCACTTATACCAGACTTCAACGTCGGCTTCGTAGTCCTCCTCTCCACAGATGCAACTAGTCAGTTCCCGATAGCGGAGCTGATCGCAAATACTTTGATTCCCGCTTTGGATGAAGCAGGTCGGGAGCAAGCAGATGTGGCCTTCAGTGGTCATTATGCAGACAACGGAGGTCTCAATTCATCGGTAACAATAAGCAGTATAGTAAATGAGCCGGGTCTCGTGCTAGAATCCTGGATCAGTAACGGTACTGACATGCTTTTGGACTTGGATGCATCGCATTCTGGTTTCCGGCTCTTTCCCTCAAACGTCGATGAAGACAATGCGACAGTCTCTGCTTGGAAGGCAGAGCCGAACTCACAGGCCGATCTTGAGATCATGTTTGGCACGTGTGTTAGCTGGTTGCAGGTTGGGCGGAACTCTTATGGTAAATATGTCTTGGACGACTTTGTGTTTCAATTGGGTGATGACGGGAGGGCGACGAGTCTGTCAATCAATGCTCTGAAGGTCGTTCTGGAGAAAAACTCATGATACATTGCTTATTCATGGAATTATGGGAGAGGGCTCTACGCAAAGAAGTTCTGAATAGAAGTTATCATCGAGTATTAAAAGCTGTTACCAGTGAATATATCAAGGCTCTTCGGCCAGCGGTGGAAAGCGATATTCAGCTACTTAATTTCGCAGTAAGTTATGACCACATCTTATCGAAATCAAATGAGCCTAGTCTTCTAAATGCTGGCAGCTGAAAGAATTCACCCCGATGTCTCCAGGAGGGCGATGTGGGTGGTTTCTTCGTTTTAACAAACCAGTGAGCATGACGTCAATCGTCGATGTCTCTTAGCATTTCATAGTAGTATGAAACTCGCAGGGCACTTGTATTTGACCTCAAGCCATAGAATATCTAAATATGTGTTGTTTAATAATTTCATTTGTGATACCTTTTCAGGCCACTGTGAAGCCGCAACTCCTTGCCAGGCACTCATTGAAGTAGTGCCACGAACTTCAGTCATGATTGGTGTTCCGGATGACATCCTCCCACTCATTGCAAATCGCCAAGTTACCCACTGCTATTTTCCTCAAGGTTGCCAGACAGTCCGGACCAAGGGGCAACCTATTGGGAAGTTCCTTGCCCTCTGCGACACCCTCACCTTTCACCACATCCAGCATGATCTCGATAGCTTTTTTTGCATCTCCAGGCTGTTTGCCAGTAATGTCCTGTACGTATTGCTGGACGATGTTTCGTAATCCGTCGTAGTCAGTAATGGGCTCTTGGCGAAACTTGATGTTATTTGCGTCCATAATCTTGGTGCGAAACACGCCAGGTTCGAAGATAACGCTCTTGATACCGAATTGTGCAATCTCCTGTTTCAAGCACTCGTACCATCCCTCAAGGGCAAATTTTGCGGCACAGTACTTGAACGGTATCAACTCCATCAATTCGGTGGACGAGGTACATGACTTACTGGACCAGCTCCCGGCTCTCCACCAAGCCCGCCCGATGAACCAATGAACACTACGGTTCCTGATTTCTTTTCACGGAAGTGTGGCAGCACCGCCTGTGTAGCTTTGACGACTCCGAAGAAATTGGTCTCGAATGAAGCCAGGTAGCTTTTGTAGCTGGGCGTTGATGAGTGAGAGCTTCCATAACATTTCTCGGGTCAACCTGACTTACTTAGTCTCCTCGGCAATTCCAGCCTCGATATAGCCAGCATTGTTCAAAATCACATCGATTGGTCCCGATTCGAGCACCTTGTCGACAACAGCTTTGATATCTGCGGCAGAAGCTGTGATATCAAGTGAGACAGTCTCCGCACCCGCTTTTTTCAGTGCTGAAAGTCTTGAAGCGTCTCCACGTGTAGTCGCAACGACCTTATCACCTCGCGCGAGGATACTCCATGCAAAGGTCTCGCCAAATCCGGATGAGCACCCCGTGACGAACCACCGTAATTGAGGCATGTTTGCTACGATTGTTCGAGTTCGCTGCCACCTCAAGACAAGATTATACACAAATTAATTCACGAGAAGGAGTCAGTTGTTAGCAGCTTAAAGATGGTGACAATAGTTTTAGCAAATAAACAAGGCTGTGCCGCAAACGCTGTGCCGCAAGGGCGGGCGCAAGTGGCTAGCGTGAATGCCCCTGCTGCGGTTACCTAGTGTAATCTATTCGTGGGGGCCGCAATGAAGTCAGACGCACTCTGCACGAGGCGTGGTGCCCCCAGCCTGCCTGCACTCTTTCAACGACAAAGCTGGTCCAATTAAGCTCCTATGCTTGTTCGTTCTGCAAGAGTGACCACCAGACCTCATGTTCCAAGGTCCCGGCAGAAGTGAACCAGACGGTTGGAAAACCTTGGAATCTCTTCGATTACTCAGGGTCAAGGGAATGCCCTACTCATCACTTGGTTGGTCAGGCTTCATATTCCTTCTCCAAGACAGACACTATGCTCTCATCTACTGATTGCGCTGGAGTTATCGTGCTTGTTGCAATTGCCTGGACTGTTTATGGCGCGGTATGGCGCTTGTACTGAGAATCATTCAGCGAATTTCCTGGACCGAAGCTTGCAGCACTGGCACTTTGGTTTGGAATCTTCTTTGATGTAGTCAAACGTGGCATGCCTCTATGGAAATTTGGCGTCTGCATAAAATCTACGGTACGAATGGCGAGAATAGCGTAGCAACTATAGAACTAAAAGATCGCGCAGGTGTCATTGTACGCATCAGTCCGTACGATTTACACGTGAATGACCCCCACTTCTACAATGAAATCTATGCCTCGAGCGGCCGATTACGAGACAAGTCGGTCTGGCAGGTACAAAATGGGGCCACGGTGCAAGCGATGGGATCCATCGTCTCCCAAGGGCTGCACCGACGATGAAGGCAAACCGTGGACCGCTTCTTCAGTACACAGAGTGTGACCAAACTTCAGCCTGTTGTCCTAGGAAACATCGATAAGTCTTGCGGTCGTATTCACGACTACAAGCAAACATGGAGCCCTATCGATCTCACTGAGGCATTCCTGGCTCTGACAATTAATATCCTTGAATCCTACTTTGTGGCACATCATCGAGTCTCTTGGCTCATCCCAGATTCTCGACCGAATGGAGGGACGCAATAACTGGAATCACGAGCAAAGTTGCGCTACCCAATCATTGTCACTTGATTCCAACCATTGTTCAACTCATCCAGGGAAAACTGATGGAAAAAGATGATCCAAGATTTGCTCCGTCGTCTTGAACAACTCCCACATTTAACGGCTGCGGTCAGGGTCTTCGCCTTCCTGGTGGGATAATGATACGCAGACAGCGTGTGTCTCGGAATGAACCTCTTCAATTTTGCGATTCCACTATACCAACAGGAACCTCAATGAGCACTCCTTCGTTCTTTATCCATTGGGACCCTACACTGTTCCCGTAACCATCAGAGTTTGTGCCACAGCGATGGCTCCAGGGCGATGATACGAAAGTGTAGGATCGCCATCTGGTAGCTCTGGGTGAATGCTCGCGCAATTGAATTCGCCTTCGTCAGGTGTCTTTTCCTTGGCAGCATGGTCGAGACAGTCGGGATGATGGTGCTGATTTGGATGTACAATGATCTTGGTGGCGCAGACGGATATATATTGTGCTCAACATCATCAAAGCATTGGGGTTCATGTGTTACGTCTCGGGATCGATGGATGTTGCTGCTGGTGTGCATGCGCCCATACCGCAAGCTTACAAGTGGATCAACCGAACACATTTTATCTCCGACACTAAGTCCGATACACATTGTTGTTAAAGTGCCTCACGAGTGTTATCGCCGTACCAATGTCCGTATCAGGCGTTCCAATAGTTACGGGGCGTATGTTACGAATTCCACTCGTCCTCGAGACGTCGGAACCTATAAAGTGAGGTAAACCAAAGGGTTTGTGGCAGCAAGCAATTGACACTTCTCGCTCATAACCTCCCACTCCAAATCTCCACGATGTCTGCTGCACCCAATGGATATGCGAGAGATCAACCAACAGGCTTCTCGAACCGCATCAAAAGAGTTGCTGTCGTTGGTGTAAGTTCTACCACAAAATGGTCGCCCTATCGAGCTCATTACTATACAGGCCGGAGGCAAGATGGGTAGCCACATCGTGGAGCAGCTCCTTGCTGGCAGAAAGCATGTTGTTACCGCCATCACTCGACCAGACAGCGCTAGTAAGATGCCCGAGGGCGTTCGCGTTGCTCGCGTAAACTACTGTAGCAAGAACGACAATGATGTCGCCGCTTTGGTAGAAATACTACGTGGCCAACAAGTCCTCTTGGTGACCATGTCGCATCAATCCATGGCTACAACGAAGAGCCTGGTACATGCTGCGGCTGCAGCCGGAGTCCCATATATCTTACCAAATTGGTATGGCCACGATGCAAACAATAAACAGCTGGTCGAGGATTCGTTGATGGATAGCCTCTTGGACAACGCTAAAGAAGTTAAGAAGCTCGGTGTTAGCTCGTATTTCCTGCTTGTCTGCAACTTTTGGTACGAGTTCAGCTTGGGTGGTGGACGTGATCGATATGGTTTCGACTTCTCGAACCGCTCTCTGGTGCTATACGACAATGGCGAAGTAGCGATCAATACGAGCACTTGGCCGCAATGTGGTCGAGCGATTACCCAGCTACTTAGCCTCAAAGAGCTACCGGAAAACGAGAACGATACATCGGCGACATTATCGCAGTTTCGCAACGAGTGTGTTTATATTTCTAGCTTTCGGCTCAATCAACGTGAAATGTTTGATAGTGTCAAGCGCGTCACCTCAACGACAGATGCCGACTGGAAAATTTCGAACACGAACACGGAGGAGAGCTACAAAGAAGGAATGCAGGTGTTGAAGTCCGGAGATCCTGAAGGGTGGATGAAGATGGCATACAGTCGTATGTTCTTTCCTAGAGGCGGTGGTGATTACGAAGCTAGCCGGGGCTTGCACAATGAGCTATTTGGTTTGCCGAGCGAAGAGCTCGACCATTACACCGCAATCGCAGTTAGACGGGGCGAAAATGGAGAGGTCTGAGCTTGACGTATAAGCAGGATGGCTTTCACTGCGGGGATATCCAAGCCAAGTTGTTTTTCCAAAGGACGTGTTAAGGTGCTGATTCGCTGGTAAGGCAGTTCTGGTGATCGAGGAAGATGGTGTTCCAAATCTGCGGGAACAAGGTCACTTGAAAGCAGCTTATTACTAAGCAATGTTTGCCCAGCAATTTGTAACACTGTGCAGCATGCTGCCACTCGCAAACTCTGGAGAAGTCTCCGAGGCTCCTCCAATCAGGCAATTTTCCGAATTTGGTACTGTTTCAATGACGCAATCCCAGTTGCGTATGTGACATTTTCTATAAGCAATCCTGGGATATCTCAAGCTTGCATAAATGCACCATCTCCTAGACATAGAATAGGTTTGCTGTGCAAGGCGACGGAATTGCGACATGCACCACTCTGCTGAATGTATGCCAGGTGTGCAGCACACTCAACAATCACCTCGGTCTATTATCGATTTGGTCTTATCTCGACATTCGACACGCGCGTTTCTCGCAAAACCAGTAGCGCGTTCGGTCATCGAACAGATTCTTGAAATCTCACAGCGTGCTCCGAGCAACTCAAACCTCCAACCTTGGCGTGTGAAAGTAGTCACTGGTAAAGCTTTGGAACGTCTTTCGTCTGCACTGTCCTCAACGTTCTGGTCAGGTACGCCAAATAACACGAAGCCCATCCCGGAAATATACAACAAATACCGCTCTGCATTGGGCAAGCAACTATACGGTCCCGAAGGATATGACATTCCCAGAAATGACGAGGAGCGGACACGCAGGGCGCGAATGCGTAACTATCAATTTTTTGGTGCGCCTTGCGCATTGATGATATGTATCGAACAAGGTCTTGCGGAGATCGATGTCTTGAGCATCGGTATGTACCTACAAACGATATGCTTGCTACTGTCGGAGCGAGGTATTTCAACTTGTGTAGAAGCTAGTGTTGCGGGATATCCACAGGTACCTTTTACATTGCTCCTACACCTATTCGCGATCAGTAAGCTGATTTATCTAGGTCGTCCGGCAAGAGCTTGGGCTGAGGAAGGACATGATAGTGCTAGCTGGAGTAGCGGTCGGGTACGAGGATCGTGACCACAAGATCAATCATCTCAAAGGCCAACGGGAAGCTTTAGAGAACAATGTCGAGTTCCTAGACGATTGAGTGCCTGGAACAAGTGTGCTACTTGATGAAACATGGTAAAAGCTTGATCAGGACATGTGTGTGCCGCTCATCATTGATCAATAAACGGTTATGGCAACGCCAAAAAAACTTTTCGAAACTCTCGCGTTGACAATGTGCTTTTCCGTCAAGTCCCCTAGATTGGTATCATCATTAACACGCCCACCCTTGTCTGCATCAATCTTGTCGCGCTTGCGGTTCTCGTTCCAGCATTGTGCTGCGTATAATGCGATGGTGATCATAGCAAGCACACATGAGCGCAGCACTGCACGCATGCTGAGAGGATACAGCGGTGCCTGGCTGGCGTTGAAAAGATGTGATCCGATAATGTTGCTGAAACGGTATGTAATGAAGATCAGGGAATCATTCGTGATTCTCTTCGTGTGTCCAACAGTGTTGGCGGTATTGATGCCGAGAGATACAAATGTATGGGCCGAGATAGAAGTACGAGCAATACAATGCCACGAGACGACCGTTCAGGTTGTTCGAGGGTAGGACATAGAGAAAAGTGACAGAAATCATGCCAACAATGATGCCAAACAGGACCCACGAACAGAGTAGCTGCTTTTGTGGGAAGTATTTCGCGTACAAGGAGACCCCGCAATTGCAGATGTACGAGGCCAAGGTTTGCATGATTCCAGTAGGCATGAGAAGTGTCGAGCGCTGGGCGGTGTAGCCGAGACCTTTGATGATGCGGGACGCGAAGTTGGGTAACCCACCGTTGGGAACTATGCCAGTCAGCATGGAACTGGCCTGGAAGGGAAATTTACTTATTGCTGATTCAGACCTAGAAGAAGAATATGAGCCAGGTCTTTTGGTCAAGGAAGGCGACAATCATCTGATCCTTGTTGAACGTCTTGTTTTTGACACCCGTTTGATCTTGTCTGACCTAGTCGATTACAATCGCCTTTTGGCCTTCCGTAATGAATTTAGCCTTGACTGAATTGTCTAGAAGGAGGATGCCGATGATGTATGCCCACACAATGGTTATCGCACACGTAATCCAGAACATCGCCCGCCACTGGTGCTCACCAGCCAGGAAACCAATGCCATATCCGATAGACCCCGTAAAAAAAACACTATTGTATCTTATTAGCATGCAAGTTGGAACAAGCGAAGCAGGCTACTTACCTCAAACCAGTGTATATGAGACCTATTCAAAGTGGCTACTAGCGTCGAGAATACCACATGCCCGTGATAAGAAAGTTCCCGGGGACAATAGGGGCTTCCAGAGCACCAAGTAAGACGCGAAGGGCGATCAGTATTGGAAAATTGTTTGCGAATCCAGTAGCAATGAGGGTACGGCCCCAGAGCAGCTGGACGACGAACATCAACTTTGCGACGGGGAAAGGGTGAAGAAGGCTTCCACTTGGTAGACACCAGAAAAGGTAACCAAAGTAGAATGTGCTGCCGCCCCAGCTGTACTTGTCGCTGTGGTGACCTTGTCCATGGCACCTTGAGACTTGTGTGCGTGATACTCATATAAGTAATGATTTTCCATGATCAATTTAACCAGAGTGATACTAAACCACAGCAGAGGCACGAGTCTGAGATCGAGTTTCCATCTCAGGCGTGTCGCTTCTTTCCTTGTATGCTCAGTTTCGCCTGTCAAGTGGTGAGTGTATGCAGCAGCAACATCCACATCTGCAGAAGTGACTTCGCCCAACTTGATGGGAATGGGTATCCTCGACATCAGCTGCCGACATGGCTTTGCTAGGATCGCCCATGTCGGCAATATTACAGGCAATTGAAGTGATAGTTCAAGCAGGTTTCCTACTACAGTCTCGCGTTGTGGAAGGGGGAATATATACAGGCTCAAACACTAACACAAGCCATATCAAAGCGGTGTATCTTGCTATTGACGAAGATGGTGCTATGTCCAGCCTAGGCCTGGTTGAAATGCGGGGAAGTTGGCAGAATGCGCCGTCTCGACGGACAAGCGAGGACTGATGTGGTGGCGTGACTCAAGATCACTTCCAGTGCGCCAGATCGAGAACGCATGCGTAATTCCATCCCATGAGAACGCGGGACGGGGAGCTCGTCGGATACCAGAGTCCGAAGCCAAGTCAGCCGCACGGGCGCCACCCCTGTCCGAGACTAAGCTTCCCAACAAACAGTTTGCAAAGGAGCGTGACCCAGTCGTTCGACAGTATATTGGACCGTTGGCGAAGATAGCACGTTGTTTACAATGATTTGATAACGTCACGATGCACACTTAAATGCCAATGTGCACGATGGTCATTGTCCCGCACAAAGGTTTCGGGGTCGCCGACCTACAACCACAAAGTAACCGAACCATTGTCACGATGAGATACGAGAAACAACGATGGACTATTGCATCCTGCTGACCTAGAAGATTGCTTTCTTTTCCCTCTTTGTTGAGGCGGTTTCATGGTCCTGCGCAATCGCGAGTACGAAGGGCGTGTGTTAGAAACCCTGCGATACCGGGCGCCAGATCGGGCAAAGACGGACAAGTACGGCTTGTCCAAGTCGCAACGTCGACGTTATCTCCCTGTATTTTTCGATGCCAACACGAAGCTGGATCTCGATACCCTCACAATTCTTTTGACACAATGACACAGACACTCTACATTTGCATGCTCAATGCTGATGTGCCCGTCCCCGCTGTTCACGAGAACCGCGCAACTACTTACGGGCAAATATTCCACAGCCTACTTTGCAAAGCGGCGAAAAATACATTATCAAATCTCACAATCAAATCAACCGACTTCGACGTCAAAAAGTTCGAATACCCCATCAACGTTTCGGATTTTGACGCAATCGTGATCTCTGGCTCAGCGAATTCTGCCTACGATGACCTAGAGTGGATCCACAACTTGACAAAATTCATTAAAGACGTGTACCACAACAAAAGCGAGATCAAAATATTCGGTAGTTGCTTTGGACATCAACTGATAGGGCATTCCCTACTAGGTCCCTACGATGTGAGGGTGGAAAGGGACCCGAAGGGATGGGAACTTGGTGTCAGGGAAATCACGTTACATCCCAAATTCCGAAAAGTCTTCAGTACAAATGCGACAAACGGAGCACCCGTCCAAGAGAAGATGCGGTTACAATTCATACACCATGACCATGTGCTGGTTCCTCGCGAGAATGCCCTACCCGCATCGTGGTTGACCCTGGGAAGCACATCACATTGCGCGGTACAGGGTGTGTATGACCCAGGAAGAATCTTGACGTTCCAAGGACACTTTGAGTTTGACCGTTTCGTGAACGGTGAAACACTCAAGTTCTTCTTCCCCGATATGAAGCCGGAATCGCTGGCTGAGGCTCTAAAGTCGGTGGACAAGGACGACGATGCTGAAGTAGCTGCGAAGATGGTTCTTGATTTCTTCTTGGAGGATACAAAGAGGAGTGGAACGATGCATGAAGTTGTAATGGGCTTAATTACGCCGCCCATGTCAGAGTAGAATAGTAACGCTTTACTAAGTGAATTATGATACACAACAAGTCCTAGCACATGATGTGTATTCGAAATTGACGCTTTCACTCAGTGGCTGATCAGCTGTCTCTAGGGTTGCATATTACCTCGTACCTCTTCTACCAGGATGCCGAGACGACTGATGCCTTCTCGTATTTGCTCTTCTGCATGCCAGGCCCAGCACAACCTTACACCGTCTCTATACGTCTTCTTTGCCCGTTCCATTGACTGGGGGTCGCCTTGCACTTGCATAGTTGCTCGAACTTCAGACAATACTTTACCATGCCTCGCGGCGCCAAAGAAGCGGCTTTTCCGGCCAGATAATCCCCACTCATCTTCTGGCCCACCATCGAGAGTGCGATTGACGTAGAAATTCCTGGGAGGCACAGTACCTAATTGCTGATAGCTTCCAGGATTATCTGCCGGCCAACGCAAGATACCGTACACATCGTCGGCGATCACGAGAGCATCGAAATTTGGCGATGCGCACTAGCTCTTTCCTTCGCCGTGATGATATTGTTTTCGCGCACTAGGGTTTGAAAATGGTGGTGCGCAGTAGATGATGTGTTGGTACAGCTTATTATATCGTTCTCCAAATTTCCGCACGAGCGCAATTGGTGATACATTCTTATCAGCTCGCGCAAGTCCCGCCCATAGAGAATCGATCTAGGCATCCGTCGTCTTCTGACACACCTTTTATCACCACCTGAAATCCATTGTCAACGAAGATGGGACATGTGAGGACGTAGCATGGTCCCACCATCCATATCGCACGTGTGTAATCCGGTTACGTGAAATGCCTAAGGACGTCGTCGAGATTGCCAGGTGACCCATTTGTTACGCAAACCCAATCATGGGAGAGTTTGAGGCCTCGACCGTAAGTGCCAGCAAGACAAGTTGCAATGCTTTGGCGAAGCGGCTCATAGCCCGCATGCGGTCCGTATATCAAAGATGACGATGTCTTCTACCTCGAGTTGAGAACTTCCGATGCACCTTGAAAAAGACGAGATGCTGGAAAGAGAAAAGGAGACGGCCATTCCGATTGGAGATTGATGTTTCAGACATGTTCAGATGGTTACTCAGTAAAGCAGAATATGTCCACCTATCCAATCGCTCACGGAAGCCAAAGGACACCGAATATTTAACCATAATCTTGCTGTTTTTAGCAGAGCTGGTAGACAAGCCACATACGCCATTGCTGCTAATCTTGGGGTTAACCAAACCCTAAGTCATCAATACTCCTACATTCTATCCCAGGGCTCTAAATGCACCGTTATAAGAGTAAATACTTTATTAGTACTAAAGACTACGCATATTGCGTATATATCTAAGATATAGGGGTAGAGTAGATTATTACTTTATAGGTAGGGTAGATTTAGATACTAGTAGCTAATTAACCCTAAACTTAGTTATATTTATTATACTAGTAAGCTGTACTAACTATTAGGTTTATAGCAGCCTAAATTTATAGGTAGAGTATAGATAGAGTTAATATTACAGGTTAAAGTTATATTAATAAAGTAATTAACGTAGGTAACTAAGGGCAGATATATAACTCTAAGATAAGGATTAAGTAGAATACAGCCTACTAGCTACTATAGATTAAAGATATATTTATAGACTAAGTAAGTTATAAAGTAATTTAGTAGGTTACTAGAGTTTTAGTATATTAGAATAGTTAAAGTAAGTATAGTATATTAGTATTTTTAATATTTAGTAGAGTACTAGGTAGTAGTATATAAGAAGTACTAGTATACAGTATAGCTAAATTAGATTAAGGGCTATTTATAAGAGCAGTATAAAATTAAATAGAAAGATACTAGTATAATAGGATTAGAGATTTGCAGTTAGGTAGGCGTTATACAGTACCCTAGTAAGTTTATAGCCCTAACCTAAGTTATATTACTCTATCTCTAGTTACCTATATATATAAATAGATTATTATATTATTTAAATCTAAGCTAGTACTAGTAGGTATTACAGAGTACTAAGTATATAAAAAAATATTAGTATAAGGATTATTAAGGTTAGTCTATAGAAAAGAAATATAGTTAACTAAGTTAGATAAAAGAGTAAGGGTTATAGGTATAGATAGACTAAGAATACGCATATATATATTACTAGTAATTATTTAGTAGCTACTATAGTTTACAGTATTTTTAAGTATATATACCTAATAAAGGTCTAGAAGGCAGCTTAGAGCCTAGCTCTAGGCTTAATTCCTTTCTTACTACTAACTAAATTAGAGTAAGTTTATCTAGAGTAGGGTTAGGGTTAGGGTTAGGGTTAGGGTTAGGGTTAGGGTTAGGGTTAGGGTTAGGTAGGGTTAGGGTTAGGGTTAGGGTTAGGGTTAGGGTTAGGGTTAGGGTTAGGGTAGGGTTAGGGT